>MU854591.1:0-34662 GCA_033296685.1 Parachaetomium inaequale | reverse complement strand
GGCGCAGCCCGAGGCGGCCATGCCGACGCACATCTTCTCGCTGTCGGAGAGCGGCGTGATGGAGGTGCACGAGAAGAGCGCGCGTGTAGATGCCCAGCTTGCTCAGCGCCTGGATGATCTTGGACGGCTTCTTGTTCTTGGCCGCGCCGGCGGGCATGTCGGCCTCGTCGCCGTTGTCGGCCCCGAGCGGGCTGCCGCCCTCGGGCGGGGCGTACTTTACCTTGACCAGGATCTTGCCGCGCAGCTCGGCCGGCGAGGGGAGGTGCGTCGCGTCCTCTGTCGGCGCGGGCAGCAGGAACTCGCCCCACGTCTCGAGCATGATGGCCACCATGGTCTCTTGCTGCGCTGCGCTGCAGTGCACCTCCAGGCTGGCGATCAGCGGCGTGTCGGTCGCGACGAAGGCGTAGTCCCGGATGGCGACGCACACCTCGCGGAACGACACCTCCTTGGTCAGCGTGTACCCGTGCAGCACTCGCGGCTCCTTCGCGCTGGGGACCTTTTTCAGCGGCGTCGTGGGCCGACTACTCGTGCTGGCGGCCTCCTTGGCGGTGATGGGTGCTCCTTCAGCCGTGGCCGTCGTCGGGGTTGCCGCCGTGTTGCCTGCTTTTTTCGACAATGAGCGGGAGAGTCTCCTGATGGTCGCCACCGTGGCCAGCTTCTTACCCAGGCTTGTCTTCTCCAGTCGGCTGGTCAGAGACTTGGGCAGCTTGTCCGTCACCTTGCTGAGACCTTTCCGCTTGGTGGTGGTCTTGGCCGCCTCGCCGTCGTCGTCGTCGCTGCTACTGCTGCTGCTGGTGTCGCCCTCGTCATCGGACTCGTCGCCGTCCCACACGTCGATCTCGATGCAGCGGCAGCCGCGCAGCAGCACGTTCTTGTAGGCGTCGGCGCTGGAGTCGCTCGACAGCTGGTTGCCCGTGAGGTACGTGTTGTGGCTGGAGCTGACGAAGTAGCTGGACAGCGGCCAGGACAGGTCCTCCTCGCGGGGCGGCGCGACAGCGTGCGTGATGGACGACGTCATGTACCGCAGGAACGAGTTGAAGTCCCAGGGCTTCCCGCTGGCCAGCTCGAGCGCGCGCTCGGCATCCGTGTCGCCCTGGATGTCCTTCAAGAAGGCCGCCGCCTTCTCGGGGCTCCAGGTCGTGCCGCTGCCGGCATGGGCTGCGTAGACCTTTTGTAGGTGAGAGAGGACGGGGCCGTTGACGATCCTGACCGTGTGCGCCTTTCCTGACACGCCGCCGCCGGCCTGGTGGCTGCCGTCTGGCAGCGAGTGCGATTTGGCAGTCGCTGGGGCCGCCATGGTGTTCTGACTTGATTCAAGGTGGGCTTGCTTGTACGTACTAAGAGGTCAGCAGCGGGCGAGCAGGTGTCTGGATGTGGGCGTCGCTCGCAAGGGGCACCATATATGTAGAGACGGTTTCTGCTTCGAGATCTGGGCAAGTCTGAGGTCAGATGAGGCCGGCTGGCTCAGGTTGCACAAGACAGGCCAAGTCAGGCCTCCAAAACCACACTCCCAAGAGTCACGGTGTGTCGACAGCCTGAGCTGAGGAGGACCTCGAGACCCCACCATCGAGCTGATTGGTGAAACATGAATACCCCGCCAGGCGGGCGGAGCTCCCCCGTGGGTGGGTCTTCCCGGCGCATGCCCCGCGCCGTCCCGCCGGGATCGCAGCCTGTCCTCGGGGGAGGCTCCGGGAGCTTGTGGCGGACCTTGAATATGCCCCTGGTGGCCACCGAAAAGGCCTGGATGCTGCGGCTTTACGGTTCAGTCTCCGAGTACGACCCGCCGTCTTTCCACAAGGAGGATGTTGCAACTTGTGGTCTGGACGTGAAGAGGTCCAGTTAACGACGGATCTCTGTGATGGAACCAGGGCAACATTCTCCAAGTTGATGTTTGCCAAACGCTAACTCAAAGCAAAGCTACTCTGATCGCTACCTCGGCTATGTCATTCTGTCTTCTCCTCATTCTCCCTCACAGCTCCCCATGCTTCCCAGAATCACGCCGCTTGGTTCGAGCTCCCAGCGACGCCAGGCTGTGCGGGACCGGCCACACCCAACTCACAATCGCAGTCCTCGCGCGCCAGCAGCACGACTTCCTTCAACTCTGGCGGCAGCTTGTGTTGGTCGACCACCCTCAACGCCACGTCAAACTTGACCCAAGTGCCCGCTACAAGAGCCCCGCCATGCTTCCCTTCTCTTTCGTGAAGCGGGATACGGTACCGTATCTTTTGGAATCGACTCCTATCAACACCCACGGGCTGCACGAGCCGCCACAGGTTTATCAACCCCGTCTTTGGCTGGTACACGGCCAGTGGCACGTTGGTGTGCCGGTCTCGAATAACCCTGTACTTGGGTCGGACAGGGCGCGGGTTTAGGCTAGGCATCGGCACGATTTTGTATCGATCGCCCTCTCGACCCAGCGCGGCAAGGTCGGGCGGTGTAGGTGACGGTGTAGCTGCCGATGGCGTGGCCGTGGATGGCGTGGCCGTGGATGGCGTGGCCGTGGATGGCGTCCCGGTTGGTGACGCGGCGTGTGGTGACGTGCTGCTGGCTTCACTCGGTTGCCCATCCTCTGTTGCGTCGTGAGCACCACCAGCATACCCTGCTTGGCTTGCTTCCTCGATGGGTGTTTCGGACGAGGGATCGTCAGCCGGCAGTGAATTGAATATGACGTCGCCGTATTTGTCGAATTCCTCGTCGGTCAACTCCCTTTCCCCGGAAAACCAAGCCCCTAGGGCCTCTTCGGCCTCCTGGACTGCCTTTGCTTGACTGGATGCCGAGAACGTCGCGGCTGTCTGCTTCGCTCCCTCTTCGGGGAAACTGTCTTGATCCATGATGGCTGCCTCTCCGGAGTTTCCTGGTGACGACTTGGCCCAGCCGATTTCGGTTGCCAGAGACTAGGCAGGGTCCGGGTCAGCAGGGTTGGGAAGATGAGCTGCTGGGACAACACCCTCGGAGTTAGCGACTCTCCCATACGGGTGCAGGGAGCCTGTCTCTTGACGGACCCGGTGAAGGGGATCCTCGTCTCTTCCGTCACTTCCTGTCTTGGAGATGGAGATGGGAAGCAAGCCGCTGCTGGTGCGTATGCGGGCGTGTGAAACTGGTGTTGGCGTTGCTCGGCGATATGGATACACGGGTGACAACGGGAGACTGTGAGACTGAGAGGCGGCGGCATGGGAGTTGACGGCGGGGAAAGTCGGCGTGCTTTCTCTTGACGGGATGCATGTCTGGCCCTGCTGTCCTGGGCCCAGGACACTGGCATCGGGGCGCGCCTTCAGCTTGGACTCGGGGCTCCATGGCGTTGTCGAACTGTTTTGGGAGGTACATGGAAGCAGTGACAAGCCGAAATGGACAAATCTCCCGAGTCGTGGTTGCAATTCGGCAGGTACCTATGTCGTATCTTGAAGAGCGTGGAAGGCACAACACAATTCGGAGGCGGCAATGACGCCCGTTCCTGCACAAACGACGGCGGTTCCTGCGAAATCAGGCCAAGGCCTGGGCACCTGAGTTTACTGCTGCACCTAAAACGACTCAAATTGAGCATCACTTTTAGTTTTGTCAACGGGTAGCTTGCTTAATCGGTGCCAGATGGCCCTTGTCATGATTCTAGGTTGCCATTACGGTTATTCCTTGCCTACCAGAACAACGAAAAAGAGGGTAACGATTACATCTTTAGCAGATCGACTTGGCCCGTGAAATAAACGCTTTGAAATCGGGGTGGTAGAAGAAGCAGTTGCTGAGAAAACAGCAAAAAACGTCTTGACAAGGACGAGATTCGAACTCGCGCGGTTTCCCACTAGAGATTAGAACGTTACCGCCTAAATCTAGCGCCTTAACCACTCGGCCACCTTGCCATCAATAGGGTACTGTTTTCCAGTGAGCGGTTAACAAAGATGATGAATTGGAAAGACTTTGCGATGAACTCTTTTAAAACACTAGCAGAGATGTAACACAATTTAAATACAGCCTTTTGGCAGCCCGCCGCCGGATCAACTGCAGCAAATTCCAGGGCTGGAAGGCGGAATGGTGGTGTTGCGGAGGAGAAATCTTCAGGTTCGGATTGGACTGGGCAGGAGCTGCGGGCATCTCAAACGAAAGGAAGGACGTCAGCAAGCCCCATTCTTAACCTTCCACGTCCTCGTTAGATACCTAACAGACAGGCAGACAGCCAAGCATCCCATGTACAATATGAAAGCGAGTCGAAGCGAGAACAACCTCATGCATTCCCTATCCGCGCTGTAGTAAAGTACCCTCACAAGACGCCACAAACTCCTCCCTCCTTCCCATTCCACCCCCGACCTAATACTGCCAAAGCACCTTGTGATACACGACCCTCCCCCCCAGCATCTTATACTCAAACCCCGTAATCCACGAATCATTCGTCGACAACTTGGCAAACACGCTCGCGCCCTTCCACACAACAACCTGCTCGTCCATCTCCCTCGCACTCCTGCTGACCAGGATGCGGTCCGCCAGATCCGGCCGGCGCAGCTTGAGCTTCTCCTCGAGGAAGGGCGCAAAGTGCGGGATCTTGGCGCCGCCGCCGACCACCATGATGCTGCCCAGCAGCTCGCGGACCTTCTTGTCGTCGCCCTTGGCGGCGTTCTGGATCGACGTCATGATGGCGATGTCGAGCGGCGCGAGAGGGAGGACCGAGTCGCGCTCGATGGCCATGGCTTTGGGGCTGCGCTGTTGGATTTGGGGCGGGGGTTGGGATTGGCCGGCGGCGCCGCCGTCGAAGGAGGTGCCTGGCAGGAGGGAGGTGCCGTTGGCGGGCGGCGCGGGGGTACCGCCGCCGTTGCGGGCGCTCGGGGCGGGGCTGCCGCCGCCGTTGTTGAGGTCGCGGGAGGAGCCGAAGATGTAGGGGGCCGGGACGGGGGTGCTGGCGCCGTCGGGGGCTGGGGAGGGGGCCTTGGAGGTGCCGGGCGTGCCGGTGGCGTCGCCGTTGCGGGAGAGGAAGTTGAAGGGCTGGGTGCGCTCTTTGCTGGGGGTCGCCATGTCGCCTGGTGCTCCAGCAAAGCTGGCAGTGGTTGTCGTTGTTTGTGTGACGGAGGGCTTGGTGAGGGCGAGGATGGCGAGTTGGGCGGCCGAGCCCGGGTCGTCGGGAACTTCGACGTCGTAGGCGTTATAGGAGCGATCGATCAGTTTCCGGCGGCCCTGGAGCTTGGTGGAGTTGTCGAATATTGATGGGTCATAAAAGCCCATGGCCGAGAGGATGACCTCGTCGTAGAACTTGAACTGGTACTTGCGCGTTGGCTGGTTGGGGGCGCGCAGGTGGAAGTCAAAGTTTTGGACCGAAATGTTTGCCTGTGAGAGCGTGCAGTACTTGATCTTGAGCTCCTCGGCCAACAAGAAATCGTACCGCCGGCGAAGGTTGATCTCCTGGTATGGGAAGTTGTCGTAGAGCATCATCTTCATGAAGGTCTCGGTGACGTCGAAGCCGCCGAACTTGAGGTTGATCCTCGAATCCTCGATGCAGAGGCCGTCTTCCACGCAGGAGATGGACGTCTTTTGCGCCCCGACATCCACCACACAGGCCTGTGTGTATCCCGCGCCAAAGGTCGCCGCCATGCTCTCCTGGATAAACGAGACGCGGCCGAATTCGAAGAGCTCGATGCAGAGGTGCAAGAGCAGGTCGACGTACCGCTTGTCGTACAGGTCCGGGATGATGATGACGCAGCTGTACTGCTTCCAGTCTGCCTTCCGCTTGAGACCCAGCTCCCACCGGAATGTCCGGTCAAGCAGCATCTCGAGGTCGTTGAACAGGTGTGCCCTCGTGGGGTAGTCGTCCTCGTTCAGCCAGCCGTGCTGGATCGGCCACCACAGCTTGAACTTGGGGTTCGAGTCGTCCGGGACACGCAGGGCTTGTTGCCCAATGAAGACTGACGAGGGAGACTCGGTTTCCCGGGGAGCGTCGACGTCTGTCCACTCGATCTGCAGAGGGTCGTTGTGCTGGGAGATGATCTCGGGCTCGGTCCGCCGGTTGAAGTTAACCACTAGGTCCTTCGAGTTCGGGAGCACCTTGCGCTTGTTGGCGCGCATGTCAACCTTCAAGTCGTTGCACATTTTCTGGTACTTTTTGGACCACTCCTCGCCGTGCTGCTGGTCCATCGTCCTGCCCTCGAACTGCCGCCGTGGTAGCGCCTCGTGCATCTCGGACTCGGTCTGGGGGTATTTGGTGGCGAGGGTCATGGGGATCGTCTTCGGGAGGGCGTCGCTGGCAAATCCAACGCGCAGGTTCTGGCTTCCCGGGTGTATTACGATGATCTTGGAGGGGTCCATAAAGCTCGTCGAAGGCGCCGGCCCGTCTTCCCCCTGGAGGTCGTCGATCGGAAGCGGAACTTCGCCATTGGCATTGGCCGTGTTCATGGCGCGATCGCGGTCCTTGGCATTCTGGACCAGCCGATCTCTGTTCGCCTCGTTCTGGAGTCGGAAGGAGAGGATCTGGTCATCGCGCTTCATGTAGTCCCTGGCGCCCCTTGTCAGCCGCTCTGGATCCACGCCATCCAAACCTAGACTCCTTACGTGTAGTAGTTCTTCTGGTTGATGGGGGGCACGTCGGGCCAGCTGGTCTGCTTCATGCCATTGTCGGTGCGCTCGAGTCCTTGACAGACACCCGTTAGCAGCGGCTACTTCCAGCAGCGCAGGCCTTGTTGTTTAGGGAACACCAACCTTCCCGAAGGAGGACGCGGTCGCTAACTTTGCCCACCATCTTGCGCGCCTGTCGCAATTACGCCGGGTGGTAATGTATGTTTTTGTCGTGGGTTCGCGACTGTGGGCGATGTGGTGTGGCGGCGCAGAAGGGTGGGAGAAGTTGCAGGTCGCGTTTTGGAGATTCGCTATCGTGGTGTTGAGGAACACGGCTTGATTTCTCGCGCGGTCGGGAAGGTCTTTGGCATGGGTTTGGCTGTATCCGGGGGTATGTTTGCGTTTGTGAGACCGTGGGCAGAGAACTATCGATCTCGTTTCGTGGAGTCCCGCCAGTTAGTGGCGTTGGCCTGGGATTTGTTGAGGTGCACCAGCTCGACTGCTCCAACCATCGACATCGTCCCGCAATGTTCACGAGCCCCTGTCAGCGGCAGGCAGGGGGCCAAGCCGCTAGTCTCTTTCACCACTAGTGCGCTTGGCAGGTCCTTGGCATGTTCACACGTCTCAGTCAAGCAACAACCTGTTTGGCATTCTGGTCAAGAAACGAGGCAAAGAATACCAGATAGAGGCCCAAATCGTCTTGTACTCACTGCCGGTATTAAACTACTTTTTTGTTAAATCTACCGGGTCTCTGTGAAGGAAAACATGGGATGAATGCCCGGGGGACAATGATTGCAGCTGGCAGAAGCTCGGCCACCTGCCAAATGACGTCGCCACTTACACCACATGCCATCCACTGGTGGCAGGCAAACGGCCACCTAACACCTCCCGTTCTATCTCAAAAGAACACAAGTGTTGGCACATCCGACTCTGAGAAACACGCTGAATCTCATCACTCGCCAGACTTTCCTTACTGAGCCACCACACTTGCGCCTCACCATTTCCCCGAACTCATCATTCTCACCCAAGACACGCAGAGTCCGCATTCCACACCCCTCACAATGCCTCCCATCCAAGTCTACACCAAATCCCCCATCAACGCCGCCAAAGCCTCGGGCATCACCCCCGAAACTGCCGCCCTAGCAGCAGCAGCAGACTCAAACCCGGCCAACCCCCCAGCCCACCCAACCTCAACAACAACAACAACAACAACCACCACCACAGCATACCAACCCTCTCCCAACAACCCCACCCCAACCCGAACAATTCCCCCTCAACAGCGCCCGCCTCCCCCACAACCAGGTGCCGTCCCCCGCCTCCCCGAAGCTACCGGAACTTCGACGGCACCGTCCTCCTCCCTGCCCCCGCCGCCTCGAGCCGGCGCGTTTGCAGGAAGCACAGGTGCCGGTGATGGAGGAGGCCCCGCCCCGCCAGCACCGACCGCAGCCCCGGCCTTGACAGCCGGCGGCGTGAGCTACCCGCCACCACCGCCGCAGATGGCCATCCCGCCGCCGCAGGCGGGGGGGTATAACCAGCGCGGGACGTCCACAGCAATGGCATCAAATTTCGGGACGGCAGCAGCGACAGGTACTGGTGTGGCGGGGCCTTGGGGTGCTGCTGGTGGTGGTGGTGCTAGCCAAGGATATCCGGGGTTAGTCGTAGGCTCGGTTTCGGGTCCGGCGGGGTATCAACAGAATGTCTCCGCTTCGGGCTCGGGGTATCAGTGGGGTGGCGGCGGCAACGGTGAGGAAGAGGACGACGAGGAAGGGATTTTGGGGTCAGCGATGAAGTTTGCCAAGGCGGCTGGAGAGAAGTTGTCCGCTGCTGAGAGCGAGGTTTGGAGGAGGATTAATGGGGAGGGGGGGAAGTAGGTGTCCGGGCGGGGGGCTGATGGAGGGGAGAGGAGGGGTTTATTGGGGGAGGTAGGGTTGGTGTTTGTCTAGGTGCTTATCTCGTTTTCTCTCCGGGTAGCATTCGATTCTGGGTTGGATGTTTGGCGCGATATGGGATAGCGAACGGGGTTATATCAGAGAGGGTAGGGTCGAAGTGGTGGTTCAACCATTGCTGTTTACGAGATCCATTGGTAGGATTGACTTCTACCCTCAAATCAAGAATCATAGTAAGGCTCGTGTGTTGTAACCTGCAAGTATTCGTCAGGTGTCTTCTGCTCCTGGAACATCCGTCGTGCCTTTCATCTCGTCGGCGTACAGTGCTAGTGAAGGAATGCATGTGCCAGAGGGTAGGACCTGGAAGGAGGAGTTCTTGCGCTGTTCGGGATAGATTACAAGCTGATAATGCGTAGGTGTGAAGTCAAGGCTGAATACTCCCGTCTGCCCCGTCCGCGGACCAACCTCAGCCCATATTCCTCACCCTAGATATTGTGTACCTGTCATCATGACAATGCGATACCCTCTTGGTGCACAAACACTAAGCTACGTATGTCTACAACGTCGTAGTCAACTACCAGCGCCAACCACACCGGTCCACTCGCTCGGGCCCCTCACAACCCATCCATCCAGCATTAAACGCCGACCTGGAAGGATGACAAGCTAACTACGTTAGCTGGATTTGCCACACCCCTGCCAGGACCAGCCCGGTGCGGCTCAGCGCGGCGTAGCCAGCCCCGCGCTTCCGGGCCTCTTACACCGGCCGTGCCTCTGATCCAACAAGGCCGACAGCTCGAGGGGGGTGCTTCTCGTCCCGTCTTTGTAAGAGGCACGGCTACGGCATGGGCCGCGGGCTGACAAGTTTAGCGTCAACTCTCCTTCAGACAAATCCTTCCGTCACCTGTTGGTTGGTTGGTTCCGCCGCCGAGGGATCGGGTTCTTTTTACAAATCATCAGTTGGGATAAACGGGGTTCACCCAGTCCCGGGACTTGTGTAGTAGCGGAAAAGCCCGAGTCAGGGCCATGGAGGGGTTGGTCCGGACTGTGAGACAGCGAGTGTGGCCGTGTAAGTCAGGTACGTAAGTGGTGATGAATGATGGGTATCCGCCGCGGAACGCCTAACTAGGCATCTCGGTCGTGTAAGTGAGTCAGAAGCACGGGACCGACGGCCTGACACCAGACGGGAGGCGGGGATGAGCTGCTCAACATCAAACACTCGAGCAAACGATGTGGATCAGAGGAGAACGGAAAACGACAAGTCCACCAGCCGCGGGCGGCCGTCAACGCCGACGGAGTGGGAGACATCTCGTGTTCTTCCTCGCTCCTCGCCTTTTCTTCCCCTCTGCCGAACGTCGGGTCTCTTCCCCTCCCCTCGGATTTACCTCCACTGCTGGGGACATCCCTCCACAGTCTCATGACGTGTTCGGTCGAGGCCCGGCATCCACAACAAGCCACAAGCCACATCCGGGCTCCGTCCAAGATGTTGGCGGCCTCTTCCTGATGGATAATAATCGCGCCACCATTGGCTCGGGGACCTCGATAAGAGCCGACGTATAGGCCGTGGAAGGAACGGCTAAAAGGCGCGATAATTTCCCAAAGCGGCGAGCGTTGTCATGCAAAAACATGAACATTGTCTGATCGCCGGCGGCGTACGGTTGCAGTCCGATGTACGATACGCTAGTTCGCCGTCCAGAGCCAGGCTGAGCTGCCGGGCTCGCCGAAGACCGCTGGAGGTAGCATGGGAGCAGGGGAGGGCTGGCCGAGTTGGCCTTGGCCCTGCACCGAATATGTCATCGAAGCTGCGAAGAAGGGAAGAACTGCCGTCCGAGCACCGCGGGAGACAGGGCAGCAGCAGGGCAGCGAGGGAGATCCGAGATTAGCGCGGTCGAGAGACACGAGTGCAGTACGAATCAGAGTTTCTGGATGGGCGCCGCAGGTACCGGTCGACCTTTGTTCAAAATAGCTGCAGAGGTGCAGTTGTGAGTGGAGGCTTCAAGTTCCCCCACAGGATCCCCCGTTGCTCGAGAGAGGCTGCCTTTGCCTTGTTGGTTGACGAGTAACTTGGCTCGCGAAGACGATGTGCCCGGCCAGCCCTATAGGTCGATGCGATTTACCGCTAGGGCTGCCAGCCATGGTCACCCATGTATCCGAGCCTTAAGAAGGGATCATATAAGAGGAATGCGACGGTCGAGGTGGAGGAGACAGCAGGTCGAGCAATCAGCATCCGTGACACGGGGAGAAACGAACAACAGCCGGCGGGCGCGAGTGGCAAGGTCGCATCGTTTCGGAGGGCAAACTTGCAAGCTGATGAAAACCGAATCTTGCTGCCTCGCGACCAAGGAACGGTGCAGCCGGCTAGCGCGGGCTGTTGGTTTGAAGAAACGAGAAACTCATTTGACTAAAACGAGAGGGAGAACAGGAAACAAACCAGGAGCGGATGAATGGTTCGAGATCCACTGCTCCCCAATCCTCCGTGTCGCGGCGCTGCGGTCCAAACACCGAGTGATCGGGGATGCTGACCATGAAGGGGCTGCGGGGTTCGCTACCAAAACGTCCCATCATCCTCAATTTCAGTTTCGTTCGTTGACCACGACAGCACGTGGCCATCGGGGCAAGAACACAAATTGGTGATGATTTGAGATGGGTCTGATCGAGGCATCGATGAATTTGTACTTGGCAGCTTCCTGTGCCCGAGGCATTGGGTACAGGTATTCCAAAATAGCCCTCGGCCGCGATTTTGGCCGGGGCTGATTGATGGGGGGGGATGGCGGGAGCGGGTATCGAGCTCGGCTGTCAGCAGCACGCAGGCCACGTCTTTGGAGAGAGGGTTGCGATCTGGATCGTGAAAGAAGAGTCGAGGGGGTGGGATGTCGAGACAAGGCGCAAAGTGTGGAGGTGACATTTGGCCCGGCGGCTGCGACAAATCTGAGACGACGGACCCTTGCACGACCCCGCTGATGAAGCTGGCTGCGACCCACCTGTCGTGTTTTCCCGCGAGCCCGCAGACCCACAACCCGCAGACTTTGGGTCTGTGGAACCTCCCTTGCAGCAGATTACCTCAGCCGCGAATCACGACGCGCCCAGGGCCCACTGCAACGTCAACCTCAAACGTCTGCAGCCCCTGCCGCGACTCGCGTCTCTCTCCAACGACGTCGCTCCTCTCTCCACCGCGTCCCGGACACGATTACATCGCTCACCACACCACCACCACGACCGACAAGCAAGTGACTGATTTTTTTTTTTCTCGGGAGAACCAGTCATGGCCCCAAAGAAGCCTTGCTAAATCCGATTCATCGGGCCCAGGCAGCCACTCTTTTCGCTGTGCAGAGGGGCAGTGGTGGGGTCAATTGGAATTCCGCAATCGCAAAACTGCCAACTGGCCACTCCTGCCATCCCAAACTACCTTCGCATTCCCCTCTTCACCAATCCGCTGTCTTGCGACGATGCTCTGCGCACGGCCGCGCGGCCATCCTCCCGATTAGCTCCCCGCTCCGGCCCGTCAGCTTGCCCATTCACAGCCACAGAACCGCCGTCCCTCGGGTCGATGCCGTCGGACGTGGCTCTCCAAACCGTCAGTTTTTAGCCAGGACTGACAGGCTGCGACATTTGCTGCTCGTCGCCCGACTCTTACTGCCATGACCGAGAGCGTCGAGAGGTATGAGTAGTGCCCGACTAGGTACCTGACTCTCCGCCCCCGAGGCCATCGTGGTCCGGCACGGCGGGATCTTCAGACCTGGCCGGGTCTGGATTTACAGCCAAAGCCGCCCATCATGTGGAGATCTGGGGCAAGGCGAAAACAGGAGCGTCCCTGAACAAGATCCGGATCGTCCGACAAAACAGCGCCCGATGCTGGCGCCAAACATGCTCGGCCATGATCTCCGCTGCCGGGCCAGGGCTGGCCTGGACTAAAAATGTCGTTTCTCTTGCGACTCTCTTGCGGCGACTGCAACTCTATTTGGATAACCCAGGCCGGATTTGCGGTGCAGGAATCGCGCCTCTGGCGTGCCAGGTTGGCTGCTCGATCGGCTTGGCCGTGTCAAACACGCTGCGAGATGGCACGCCCTGGTCTGTGAACACCACCAGGTCTGTGTTTTGCGGCCGATGCGCCCCTCATCGCCCGTTTCCTACGTTCTATTTTCTGCCCCCACCGCCCCTCAAAAGTCTTCCCACGTTACCCTCCGGGACACACGAGGTGAGACAAGCCACCTCCTCCCCGCGCTGTCTTCCTACACGGCCCTGTCCAGCCTCAGCCTCGGCGGGCCCCGCTCCCCAGCCGGGTTTAGCTCGCCTTCTCATTCACCCCCTTCGTCTCGTTCGAGTGGATTGTGCCGCAGTCAGGTAGCAGTTCTTGAACGAACGACATTGATTCTTTTTGTTCCATGCCCGTTCTATTTTGGCCCCGACAACGTACCCCGTACCCTCCCTGTCTTCTCATCCCCGGGCCTGCTCAACCCGGCCCTGACAAGCCTTCCACCTGTAGCTCCCTGGTTGTCCATCAAGTTTGCCCAGGGCTGGGCGCCGGATCTTGGGCATCTGGCGAGCAGCCGCCCTGCCGTTCGCTGTTTTGTCCGGGTCCCCTACTTCCCAAAGAGGCAGAATGTTCTGAGCCCAGTCCCTCACGTCTCTGGCTGCCCCGTCATCTGCGGACGGATGCTACCCTGTTCTGCCCGCCCTGCCGGCCCTTGCCAGCCCATCCCAACTCTCTCTTTCCTGATCCTTGCAGCTCGTCCCCTGGGAGCCGGGCCAAGCAGATGCCCGCACACCACCTGTCCTCGACCTCACAGACGTAGGTCAGGTTTGTAGCAGGAAAATCCGGCTTAGTTCCTACCGGTGTTCCGAACCCGACCCTGTCGAGCCGTACTGCGTCGCCCCCCCTGTCCCCGAGCCTGGACTCCCTCCGCGGTAGTTTCTCTCTTATACCCCAGGGTCCTCCGCCGCCCCGTCGTCTGGGCCTCTTTTGCTCCCTTTGCCTCGTCCTACCCACCAAAGTTCACGCTGGTTGTCCCATAGTCGCTCCTTAACAACTTTCCCTACCCCTGACATATCAGCCTCTGGTCTATAATATACCAAAGAGCTGGTCCTCTTCCGCGTACCCCGGACGGGCATCAGTGTGGACCGCTGTTCGACGAGTTTTCCCTCGTCCAGCTCATCACGTTCCTTTTCCCAGCACTCGAGGCCTCGGCTGACACTCCTTGTCTTTGCTCTTCCTCCCACCACTTGTCTCTCGGCACTCTCGCTCCTCAGCCCATCCCGAGGCCCCTCCATTCATTCACACCACCTAGCCACTCCTTGACCAGCTATTATCGCACCTCTCCCGGCTCCCACGCGGCGCACCACGCTTCTCCTGCTCCCGTTGACCGGACCTGGTCTGATGCCCGGGACTCGACCATTGCGCGTCTTATAATAAGATCCCGGTAAGTTACAACAGCATCCAGCTGGCGTCTCATGACACACGACACGCTGGCGTGGCGGATCCCCCTAGCGGGCCCCTCGAGCACCATGGTTCGCTTCTGCCCCGGGTATTCATGCTAACCTTCCCGAGGCCACTCAGCTCCCGATCGATATAGATTACCAGCACACTCCCTTTTGCCTGCAGTCGTGTGGTTATGGACTCGACCCAGGGCCATCTGTACGCCTCTTCTCATTACTTACCGCGCCCCTGACCCACGAACACAAGCACTTACGTGTATGCTATAGACGGCACGAGATACAGATACCTTCCTTCACCTTCAACGAGCCCGGCAGCAAGTACGGCGGTGACGCCGCGCCGCTTCATCCAGCCCCCGTCCTCGCCATGAACGGGAACACCACGCTACCGCCCAGGACGGATTCGATGGCAGCGTCGCATGCAGTGTGGACGGCGCCGACTACCCAAGGCATGAGGCCGCGGCCCGCGACGATCCATGAGGGCTTTTCATTCTGCATTGGCGGAGGGTATGAAGGCTTGCCGGCGTGGGACTCTTCGGCGTTGCAAATGCAGCATCCCACAAGCGACGCCATGTCATCCAGGCCTATCTCGGTCCACCAAGACTTCTACCCTGCCACCATCATGGAGAGCAGTGAGTACCTCGACCGGCATGGGGCCATCGGGGGGCTAACCGGCCTGTCAGATCCGTGGGCGCAGAAACCGTGCGACGGCAGCCTGGAGATGCCGGGCTTTGATTCCGACATGATAGGCCAGGCGTACACGACCGACGAGGCGATTCCGATCCTTGACCTCAGGTCCTCCGGCCCTCCCATGGACAGCGACTCGATTGCCTTTGACGGAGTAAACCCGCGCAGAATGTCCGGCTCGTCCTTCACCGTGTCCACGACGGGGGGCCTGTCGGAGATGACGTCGTACGAGGACTTCTCGACGGCGCTCTCGGATGCGCCGTCGCTCACTTCAGACTACCCGCCGCCATCCAACCGGACGTCCATGATTTCGTCGACCCAGTTGTCGCCTGTCGCCTCGCCGAGAATGACGCCGCAGAGCCGGTCGGAATTGGTACGGACTCAAAGCAGGGGGAGAGCTTCGCCATCGCCGCGGCCGGGTGTGCGCGCTGTGCCCTACTCGGTCGATAGTGCGAGGAACAAGAGGTGGTCTACTGGCTCCTACGGCACCGCTTCCAACCGACGGCCGTCTCCGTTTGTTTACCATCACCCGCACGATGCCTTCAATGTGCATGCCCGCCTGTCGGCGCGCCACTCTTCGCCCACGATTGCCCAAGGCCAACTGCCCCTGAGCTTCGGAAACCTCCAAGCAGCACAGCAGCATCCGTACCTTTACAGCAACGCGCCAGCCTTCCACCGCAACAGCATGCTCCTACCGACGCAGTTACCGTCTCATGCCTTCCATCCCGAAGCACACCATCAGTTCGAGAATCCTCCTCCATTGCTTTTCCGGATGCTCCAGAGCAACGCCGATCCGCACTCGCTCCACAGCCACTATGCCGACCTCTCGGACCCGCCTGACCTGTACGCCTCGCTGCACGAAGAACAGATTCCTCCGCCGCCCGAGGACATGAACCCCGCCGACCAGGACCTCATCCCCCACGAGCAGGAGCTCAGATTCGAGGGCGACCTGTACACTCCACGGTGGGTGCGAGGACACGGAAACAAGCGGGAAGGCTGGTGCGGCATCTGCAAGCCCGGCCGTTGGCTGGTGCTCAAGAACTCGGCCTTCTGGTACGACAAGAGCTTTACCCACGGCATCAGCGCCGCGACGGGCAACCCCTTCCAGGAGCCGCAGGAGACGAGGCGCATGGATGGCAACCCTGATGTGTGGGAGGGACTCTGCGGGAGCTGTAACGAGTGGATTGCGCTGGTCAGCAGCAAGAAGAAGGGAACCACATGGTTTAGGCATGCCTACAAGGTAAGACTGCTCCTCGGTCTCGACGTATAGGGGGGGACTCCAACTGACTCCGCTAGTGCCACACACACCCGAAGATCAAAGACGCACCCAAGCGCAGGAGGGAGAGCGGCAACACTCGCGCGCTAGCAGCATCGAATATGGCCAAGCCGCGGCCGGAGCCGCTCACACCGCAGATGACGCCCGCCATCTCGGCCGCGGGCACCCCGACTCCGGTCAAGGCTCATGCGCAGGCCCAGGTTTCCCTGCAGCCTCCCGCTCAGCAACCGCAGCAGCAGCAACGGCCGCGGTCCCAAGGGCAGCAGCAGCAGCAGCAGCACCAGGCACCGCCTCCACTGCCGTCGCAGCAGTTGCAGCAACAGCAACAGCAACAGACGCATATCCAGCTCCAGCCCCCGCCCATGCCCCAACACCGGCCCCGCGCCCTGCCGCCACAGCTACACACCCAGGTAGCGACGGCGCCGCCACCGCGCTCGTCCCTCATGAGCCCTGTTGGGCCTGTCCCCGGCGTGGATGGGTTCCCGAACATGATCTGATCTGATCTACGCTTCGCTTCGTATCAAAGACTGGACCCTTCATTTATTTCCATTTGATGATCTCAAGATCAACATCAGATCGAACGGAGGGGGGTAAAAATGGCACAAAAAAAAGCTCTAATGCCGTTATGACCGGATACCAAACTTCTTTTTCTCCTCTCGCTTCATTTCCATTACATCTAGTCTTCTTTTCTTCCGTGAGAGACCAGTTTTTGAAATTGATGAATGAGGATGATGATTTGGGATTCTACGTTTGGGAGGGGTTACTTCATCTCATATCGTATCAAATAGACTGGGCTGGTATGCTGGGCGGTCGGTGTGTTGGGTGATGACCTTTCTTTTTTTTTTTCATCTTTTCTTCATTTCATTCCTTGTTTCTGTTCTTTTTTTCGTCGCTTTCTCTCTCTGCTTCGGCGTCGCAGACGGAAAGGCTTAATTCCAACACCAATTCGACAAACAACAACAACAACAACAACAACAACAACAACAACAACAGATTCGCTCTCGGTTTCAGTTCTCGTATATTCTTTATTGTTTTTTTTCTTCTCTCTTGTTTTCCTTCATCTGGGTACTTCAGTTTGCTTTTTTCTTCCTTGCCTTTTTCGTTTTTCCTACTATTTCAGTTCTCGCACTCCTTCATTACCCTGCTTAGTTTCGCTTCTCGCCCCTCTTTTCGGAAACACAAACCCCTTAATCTGAGCGTGGTATAGCAGCTTGGTAGCTTGGCCACTTTAGTTTAGGTAGATAGATAGTTCTTGGTTCTTCTGGTCGGTCTGGGATGCGATGGGTTTTGGTTTGGTTGGTGAGTTTTGGTCCATGATGACGACGAGCCTTTGTTGATACCCCTGGCAAATATATAAGAGGAGGAAAAGATAGGAATGGGAAAAGGGGGTTGGTTGTGGAGGACAGTTGGTGAGCGGTATACTGGGAGGAAGGTAGCTGCTCGGGAATGAGGGACGGTTTGGTTAGCTTAGGTAGTCTTCTTATTGGAGGGAAATGGGAAGACTGTTTTCTGCGCTTCTGAGGTTATGGGCATAGCGATGGCCGACTTTGAGTTCTGTGACTTTGAGTTCTGTGACTTTGAGTTCTGTGACTTTGAGTTTTGTGACTTTTGAGTTTTATGCCTTCGAAATGGGTTAAACTGAAGGCTAACCTGGACGGCTATTCTGTATGATAAGACTCCTAGTTGGAGTAGCAGATGCCCAACGTTTATAGTCTGCTACAGTTGGCTACCCCCGATTGCGCAGCGCCTGACATGTTCCTCGAAGACTTGTGCTATGCACAAGGGCAAACCTCCCTGAAAGATCACGAGCCATCCCAACTTGCGATCTGAACCCACCATAAACCAAAACACGACTCGTCCTGTGCACAGCAACTCACACCAACCGGATTATCTACTGATACGAATAGGACGAACGAAGCCTTTCGCCACCCCGGCGGTTCCGGCGTTCCAGGAAGCGTGAAAGGGCGGAGCGAGATGGCCGAAACGAAACGCGATTCGCTCCGCGAGCTCCCTGGCTCCAGCTGGGCCGAACCCAGCTTGGGAGGAGAGCCTTGGAGGCCCTCGGCGCGGGGTTACAAGGTCATCAGCAGCTCGGATATCACCTGGCCAGCATCTTTGCCCTGAAAAGACGGGAAGGGATGCCGGCGCCTCGAGAGGCATGTTTGCCTTTCAGAGGCATTCCAGCCAAGTCGATTCGGGATTGCGTGTGTTCACCCCTGGCTCATGACGTCGTCCGCTTGGCTGGCCCGGCAACGCCATCGGGGATCGGATGAGGGATGAAAAAGAAATTCTTGGCTCTGCCCTATGGAGCCCGCCGGCAGGGATGTTTAAGTGCTTGCATATTCAGCTGGAGCCCGGCTCTCGTGGCTGACCTCGGACAGAGTTGTGGGATGCCGGGACGGCCAAGCAGCAGACGCCACGCAGGCATTTGCGCTCTGGTGATCGGCCTGGTTCTTCTGTCCCTGCTGGTTTGTTGCTTGCTCGAGGGACCAAAAGGGCGATCATGTCGGATGCCCGATCAGCTTGGTGAAGGGAGGCGGAAGTCCTTGGGAGGATCTGGCTCGGCCGCCCCGCCAATCAAGCCCTCCCGCAGTGGACCTCGACGGGCCCTGGCCAGTGGTTGTGGGGATTCACGACGAACCTCGGACGAAAACGTCCAGAGCGTTTCTGGAGGAAGGAAGCATTGAAAGGTTGGAGAGAACCACGTTCTGCAGAGACCGGAACCTCCGAATTGGGTCAGCTTTCGTCTCCGTTGCTGCTCGCAAGTCCCAACGGGGGTTCCAAGGTTAAGGTTATGCTTCGTCCAAGAGTTGAGCTGAGCACAACTGGCGCCGGTGCATGCAGGCGGCGGCGCCAAATTGCCGTGTTGCATTGACGCAGGAACCCCCGAGCTGCGACAGGTCGGCCTCGACCCCAGATTTGCTGTGCAGGACAAGCCAAAGTCGGGATGACTTGCTCTCAATTTCGCTCTCCTGCAACGTGAATTGGCTCCCCTCAGAGGTGCAGAATGCGGTCAGCTTCTTGGCCCACCTCGGCTCATCCTGTTTGCTGGAGGTGCAGGAACTCGCGGTGCTGCCATGCAGCCTCCTATCGGTGCAGCAAGGGGCATTCCTCCGATGCAGATGTAAGATCGCAGGCAAGATCAATGCTGGCGCATGTAGGTCATCATCTTTCAAACAGACGTCGTCAAGACCCGAGTCAAACTGCGCAGAGAAGAAACAACAAAGAAATTCAAGATCCGAGTTTCGTTGATCGGCGACAAGGGCAGGAGGTAGACTCCACTATGCCGTTTTCATTGGTCCGATTTCAAGTAAACTGCCCACCTTCCGCCAAAAAACAGCTTCCAAGGCGCTGCAGCCTGGTTTCCAGCTTCGCTCTGCTCTGCACAAACCTCCCCACACCCTGATTGGGGTTGCTGCCTCCCAGAGCGAAGGGACTTTGACTCATCTGTTCTGCGAGAGTCGTCACAGATCACCGTGCAACGTGAAGCAATGGCTGGGCCAACCGACAGGTGACAGGTTTGGCCGGCAGTTGGTTGTCCTGCTTCGAGGGATCGATGCCTTCGCAGTTTGGTGAGTCCCAGACATGCAGAAACACTCCGGATCTCGTCCCTGGCAGATCCCAGGTCTCGGGAGGTTATTAGAGGCTGAATCCTGGCTTCCGACATCACCGCCTCTTGTTGAATTTCACCACATGCAGTTCCAGGGATTCGATGCAACAGTCTCGGCCCTGCAACTGGCTCCGTGCTCAGTCCACAGCGGACCTGGCTCGGACGCCCGCGCTGCCCTCGGGACGACTGCCTAACATGGATGAATCCGAGGGCCGGATGCCCCTGGGAACCGGAAGCTCACAGCTCTGAACAGCTCGGCCAATAATTTCAGCGGCATTCCTGGCTGCAGCAAACCCCCGAGATCGAACCAGCATCCCTCTGGGCGTTGGAATCCACGGCCGTCTCTGACTGGCAGGCTTATCTTCCCCCGCCCGCCTGAGCGCCGATGAGCCCTCTGCTCTGGTCCACCGACCCCCACCCGCTCTCGCACAACAGGCGGGACACCACTCACACCAGCCACCGTTACCAACTGACTGCAGTGAGCTCCTTTAGCCGCCCCCTTCACGACACAAACCAGGTCTCGTGCGGCCGTTGGTCTGTCTTGCTTGCCGCCGGCCCCAAGGCATTGCGTTCGCCTCAACAGCTCTGGGACTCCTGTTCTCCTGGCGAGTTGGTCGGCGTCACGATACGTGCATTCCAAAATACAGTACGGAGTACTCAAGCCTGGTCCTCTTCCACCATTCAGCATCCGCAGGAGTAACTGTGCCGCCGAGCGCTGCCAGGGGCCGGACAGTTCCCGTCCTCCGGACCACAGACTTTCAGCCCCCAGCAATTGACAGTTCGTTATATCTCGCCCGGGCCTGCATCGCCGGCATCGTTGCCACTGGACATCATCTTCCACTGACGACCCAGCGAACACTGCTTCGTTCCTTGCCCCGCCGTCGTGTCCAGGTTCGTTATCAGCTCCGCTCCGCTTCCATCCATCCCTAGCCCCGCCACGAGAAAATGCCGTTGACTGACCTGCTGCGCGTCCAGGTGAATGTTTGTTTGCTGTTCCAACACACAAATATCGACCATTGAGCGAGGACGATTTATTCCGACGAGAAGATCACTGCACTCCCGTCCGAAACGGTTGGCGAATCGACATCCAATCTGCCCGTACCTGCGCTCCCTGTTGCCGTCCGAATCGATTGTGCCCCCGCCTGCGACTCGAAGTGTGCTCCCGACGTACAACTCGCCCCGACTCTTTTACACCGCTTGCATCGTCTCATGCCGTAGCCCGGGATACATGTTTGAAACAGAATCAATCCTGCTATGAGTGCAGATCCGCTAGGTTCCAGGTTCGCTCGTTCCCGTTTCTCGATCCAATGCGCCTCGACTCCTGTTTGCCTCGGGTGTTTGCCGTGCTGACGATCTGATTCTCCAGCTTTGGTGATTCAACCGCCCAACCCCCCACGCCTAAACGGACACCGATATCTACCGTCTTGCCGAGCCCCATTTTGGAGACACCCAAACACAGCCAGGGACGCTTCGACGAGTCGACCGGGTGGACTCCTCGTTTTGCCGAGGAATATTCCGTCTTCAACGCCACCCCGGGAAACCTAAGAGGCTCGCGCACCCCCTTCCCCGACTTTGGCCCTCCCACCCCATACTCTAGCAGCTCGAGTCAGAAACGGTCCTTCTCCACCGACGGGATTGGACTCGGAGTCGCGGTCCATGTAAACGAGCTCTCGCCGAACCCGAGCCTATCGTTGCCCCCGGTCGAGCCGTCCAAAGTCTTGCGCTCCTCGCCGACTCCGCTGCGAACCCCGACGTTCGATCCCTCAGACGCCGCCAGTCATATCCCGGGCTCCGCCGAACGGTCTCCGAAGAAAGCCCGCCGTGGCACAATTGTCACGGAATCGCAAGGGCAAACGGCAACCCCTCCCCCTTCAGCCCGCAAGGGTGGGCGTAAGCTTGCGCCCAAGCTGGACACCACCGCTATGCAAAATGACCAGGACTATGGCCAACAGGCGCACTTTATGGCGTCTGCCCAGCAGCAGGGCATGGGCAACTTCGTGACGGCGCAGGGTGACATGTTTGGCTATCCTCTCTCGGCTCCGGCGACGGCGCCGCCGTACGGAGCTCAGAGGTCGTTCTGGGATGCGGACCCTAGCCTTGTCGGAATGGATATCGACTTCAGCGCCAACGGCGCAGGTGTCTTCCAACCCCCGACACCTCACCAGGCTCCGGGACCCGTGGACTGGGCAAGGGCCAACCAGCTGCTGCAGGGCCAAGGCGGCATGGCCGGGCACGGGGATGGGTCCGTCGGCGGCCACCAGCCTTCTCTTGGCTCCCAACCGCCCATGTCGATGCTAGTGACTTCGTCGGCCGACCATTCCATGTTCGCGGCCAGCTATCCCACTCCCATCGATGACCCCTTCGGGATAAGTGATGCGGGCGGCGCGGTGAACCCAGGGCTCCTGTTCAGCCGGCCTCAGTCGGCTAGCATGGACACGTCCTCCTTCAACCAGCCCATGCCGTTGCCGACGCCAAACCCTGTGATGGCCCACAGTGGCCAGGTGAACAGTCGTGGACCGCCGATGCCGAAAGCGACTGGGCGGGCTGAGTTGCGCCGTTCGGCCAGCGCGAAGGATGCGACTCCAAGAAACCAGGATCGGACTGCGGCTAGCTCTCCGATCAAAGAGACCGGGCGTCCCGGGCTCTCTCGGAGCTTCAGCGAAAACCGGGGGAAGAAGACGGTGAGCCGGCCATCGCTGCCGCCGCTCGCACCCCGGCCGCGGTCTCAGTTGGTAAACAATGCGGGCGTCAATGCCAACAAGCCAGTCATCTCGCAGCCCCAGAGACCGAGTGGAAGGTCGTCGCCGTCAAAAAGTAGCCATCACCACCACCGGCTATCGAGCCTGTCTTCGATCCCGGAAACATCGGGCCCAGAGATGAGAACACAGGCGACCTTCATGATCGATGCCAATGGGCGCGCCCGGGTAGAGACAACGGTGGTGGTGGTGGATGAGCCTTCGCCGAGCGCATCCAAGCGGCACAGTTCGTATTCGGTGACAAGTCGGCAGCAGTGGAATACGTCGGACGACGACGACGACTCGTCGACGGATGACGAGCCCATTATTATCCCCAGCAGGAATACGTCATTTGCGCTCCCGGACCCCCGGAAACCGACGACCATCCATCCCTTCCACAACGCGCAACGAAGCATAAGCGAGCGTAGCACCACGTCATACACGAGTTTTCAGGGGGGTTCCCAGGACGCCGGCGACAGCGACGGGGAGACGGTGGTGAACGACTTGACGCCAACGCGCAAGGCTTCGGGCGACGCGCTCAGCGAGCTCCGGAAGCTGCGCGAGACGCGGCAGAAGCAGACAAGCTCGAAACCGAAACGGTTTGTCTCGAGCCAGTATCCCAGCCATCCTTCCACGTCGCCGACGACTATGAGCGAGTCGAGCCTGCCCACGCCGACGACGGATACAAGGACCCGCGGTGTCCGTTGTGTCTGCAACAGAGCCGAAGCCGGGCGGAATGATTTGCTAATCCAATGGTGCGTATCCCACGGCCCCAGAGCGCTCACCTCCCCGTCCCAGTATTTCGTTCCTGAATACTAAAGGACAGTCATCAGTGAATCGTGCGAAATGTACGTCCATGGCCAATGCGTCAGTATATCACAGCGGACGGTCCCATCCATCTATATCTGTGCCTTTTGCTCGAACACGCCCAACATGCGAGGCGGCAGGCTCCGCGACAACGGGCGTCTGTCAGGGGCCGCTGGAGCTCCGGGGTCGGGCACCTCGCCTCTAGCCCACAAGTCCCTAAAGTCCTTCCGGTGAGAGCTCGAGCTCTATCTGACGTGCTCCCCGGAACCGGATGAAGGCGGCCAGTTACGACTTGGATGATTATCACGCGCCAATGCAAGAAGAGGAGGGAGGCCGTCTCCCTGCCGGTTTACTGTCGATGGCTTTTTGGATCTGAAAGGTTTAGACCAGACGACGACCGGCGACGGCCACCTTTGCAGTCAGTCAATGCCGAGTGCACATGACTGATACCCGAACGAACGCGATAGTTTTGAATGATGAATATGAGCACATATAACTTACTCCCTTGTTGGGTCCCCCAGCTCCGGCCTACACAGTCCACCTACAGAGTAGCTACATGGTATGTCTGTGCCCATGAACCCCGATGGCTTCTCCGGGCCTAGACACTAGACTTGTCTGGTTTGCAAGTGGCAGCTCCCTGCGGAGCCCTGCGGCAGATCTCGGGAGGTGCTTCGCAGAAGCCGAGCCCGGGGCTCCGGAAAACGGGCGTGCGATGCCGAGCTGCCCCACGGAGCGCCGACTTCGGAAGGCGGGGTTCGGGCAGCAGGGACGAAAGTGACCTCAAGGCAGCGAAACAAACACCCGATCTTCCTGGTATCGCTTCCTTCCTCGAACTGCTTTTTTGCGTGTTACCTGGAGAAATTCCGATCTCGATTCCTTCTCTTCACTTGGTTGCCCCTATTTGTTGATCGGTGGTCAATTCCTTCGCTGCACCCCTCCCAGTTTCACCGCCCGCGCGAGCAGCAAACCGAGAGAATTTCTAGAAATACCCTAGTGAAAAGAGGCGAGCAAGAACAAAATGACGACACACAACATTGTCGTGTTTGGCGGTGACCACTGCGGTCCCGAGGTATGTCTGTTTGTTTGCCCCAATTGGGCGCCAACCCTCTCCGAGTCACGGACTAGGGAGAGCATCAGGAAACAGAAAGAAAGAACAGGTCGGCTAACAAGTCTGTCCTCCTTGCAGGTTGTCGCCGAGGCCGTCAAGGTGCGTCTGAGATGAGCAGGATATACTCTTACCTCGCCCCGTTGCGAACCCACCACGCGATACGACGGGCGAGGGCCGCCCACGTCCAGTCCCATTCCGTGGGCGGCGGTGCTGGGATGGGGGGCGCAGACAGAGAGCTCACATGTGTCTGAATACCTACAGGTCCTCAGGGCAATTGAGACGCACGCTCCCTCGGCTGGCAAGTTCAACCTGCAGGAGCATCTTTTGGGTGGTGTAAGTTTGCTACTTTCTGTTTTTTATTCTCGCTGTTACTTCGCTGTACTCGCTGCCAGACTGGCTTGCTCCCTCCTTCTCGAGTTCAGCCTAGTTTTTATGTTGTATTGTTCGCTCGGGGCTTTCGCCGCGGGCTTCTCCATCGAGTCCTTGATCTCCTTGGTTTTCGCCTCGGGATCATCAATGGCCTTGTGGTTGTGGCCAAGGCAGAAAGTTCCAGCTTCGGAGCTACCCCTGTTTGTGGAGCACGAAGCACATGGGTTTCCCGGACGAACACACACCGGGTTACACGCTGCGTGTATCCCTTTCTTTGCCCCAACTCCCCTGACACCATCTATACAACGTCAATAAACGCTCGCTAACCCCCCCAGGCCTCCATCAAAGCCCACAACAGCGCCCTCACCGACGAGGCCCTCGCCGCCGCCAAGTCGGCCGACGCCATCCTCCTCGGCGCCATCGGCGGCCCGGAATGGGGCCCCTCGTCCCCGGTCCGCCCGGAGGAGGGCATCCTCAAGCTGCGCAAGGAGCTCGGCACCTACGGCAACCTGCGGCCGTGCAACTTCGCGTCCGACTCGCTCGTCGACTCGTCCCCGCTCAAGGCCGACGTCTGCCGCGGCACCGACTTCGTCGTGGTGCGCGAGCTGACGGGCGGCATCTACTTTGGCGAGCGCACCGAGGACGACGGGTCCGGCTTCGCCATGGACACGGAGCCCTACTCGCGCCCCGAGATCGAGCGCATCGCGCGCCTGGCGGGCTTCCTCGCCCTCGGCAGCAGCCCGCCGCAAAAGGTCTGGAGCCTGGACAAGGCCAACGTGCTGGCCACCAGCCGCCTGTGGCGCAAGGTCGTGTCCGAGGTGTTCGCCAACGAGTTCCCCCAGCTCGAGCTCGGCCACCAGCTGATTGACAGCGCCGCCATGCTCATGGTCAAGAACCCACGCGCCCTGAACGGCGTCGTCATCACCAGCAACCTGTTTGGCGACATCATCAGCGACGAGGCGTCGGTCATCCCCGGGAGTATCGGCCTGCTGCCGAGCGCGAGCCTGGGCGGGATTCCGGACGGCAAGAGCAAGTGCAATGGCATTTATGAGCCGATTCACGGTGAGTTTGTCTCCCCACTTTTTACCCCTTTTTGCCCTCCCCCCCCCCTTTTTGTTCTTTTTGTTGTTTAACCCCTTTTCCGCGGACCCCGGGCTAATACTTGCTAGGCTCCGCCCCCGACATCTCGGGCAAGGGCATCGTCAACCCCGTCGGCACCATCCTCTCGGTCGCCATGATGCTGCGCTACTCGCTCAACCTGCCCAAGGAGGCGGCCGCCGTCGAGGCCGCCGTCAAGCTTGCCATTGACAACGGCACGCTGACCAAGGATCTGGGCGGCAGTGCTGGCACGTCCCAGATGGGTGAGGCTGTTGTTGCTGAGCTGGTTAAGCTGCTTAAGGCTTGAGGTGGCGAGGCTTGGGCTGTTGAGGCTTGGGCTGTTGAGGCTTGGGCTGTTGAGGCTTGGGCTGTCAGGGCTTGACTTACTATCAACGCCAGGGCCGGTTGGAGCGGGCTGGATTGGGGGGTAATGAATATGCGGCGACTTACGGAAAAGTTGAAATGGGTGGACAGATGGACAAGATAAAACTTGATGGCTGGACTGGTCGATGGCTAGATAAACGGGGACCGCTGGGGGCACCATCGCTGTTTAGAGGACAGTGCCTGCGTTGAATTCATATCGCTGTGTTGCTGTCTTGCGGGGGGTGGGTCCCCCTTCGCTTTAACTGGGACGGCAGCTGCCGGGAACGAATTTGCGCTTGAGAGCTTCCGCATAAGATAAGCCCTGTTCGCTCCATCGTTGTGCCTGGGTGTGTGATGCGGCGGGTCCGGCCACAGTTTGCCACTCGTCGAGGTTGCCGCTTTGCTCAGACGGGATGGGGCTGGTCTTGATATCGTGGCACACCCCGAGGAGGAACAAGTCCAGCTTCTGCAGCTCCTCGTCGTCCCGCCCCGGCTGCACGACACGGTTCAGCGCGCCGTCGTCGAAGGCGATGCCGTACCTGCAGCTGTTTGTCAACCTCCCGGGCAAACGAAAACAAGCATCAGGGGCTGGTAACGTACCACAACAGCAGCCCCAGCAACCTCGCCTTCTCAACCACCTCCCGCTCCCTGGAACCGCACGCAAGCTCCGGCACCGCCGCGACCATCTCCTCCCAAAACGCCGCCCGCAACCGCTCCGCGTCGGGGTAATACTCAAACCTCGTCCCCTTCCCATCCGTCACCGTCCGCCCTAGAACTTCCTCCAGCCCATACAGCCCGACTCCGAAGGGCAGCCATTCTCCTTCGGCCCTGGCCCCAGTGTTAGCTAATCCATTCCCAATCGGGGCGTTTAGAGCAGAAATGTTATCCTGGTCACCGGAGGCTATAAAGGGGGCAAAACAAGAAAGAAAAAAAAAAAGAAAATCAGAGATGATATATTCAAACATACCAATCCACCAACCCCGTCAACCTTTCCTCCCCTTTCCCCTCTTGACCCTCACCACCACCCCCCTCATCCCCATCAAAACCAACAAGCACGTTCCCCCCACCCAAAAAATCCCCATGCGTCAACCCCCAAGGCAACCACCCCTCAATCTCCCCCATCGCAGCCACCACCTCCCCCACCACACCCCTAAACCTCACCGGCAGCCCGCGCAGCAACCTCTCCGCCTGCCGCCGCATGCCCCACCCCACAGCACGCTTCAGCACTGGCAGGCGGGCGCTCGAAGGGGGGAGGGAGTGCCGCAGGGAGGGGATGAAATACTGTTGCGCGAGGGAGCGTACCACCCCTTCTAATGGCGGCGAGGGAGGTGTCCCCTTTGCCTCCTGTAAACGGAGGGTGAGAAAGGTGGACAGCGGGACGCCGCGGACGAGGGTGTGCGTGTAGATGAGCATTATCATTGTTGTGCCGCCCACCTCCTCCGCCGTGTCGTCGCACGGTGGTGAGGATGATGGTTCGTTGGCAGCGGCCGTCACGCGCGGGTTGATGACGCCGAGGAAGTGGGTTTGCGGGACGAGGGTTTCCCCAAAAATGAGGTGTGCCGCGGCGGTGATAGAGAGGTCGAGGGCGTGGCGGGGCGGGCGGAACTGGAGGATTGTGTTGTTCTTGTTGTTGTTGAATAGGAGGAAGAGCGTGTAAGAGCAGCGGCCTTGGTGAGGCGCCTCGCGGATGGTGGCGTGCGGGAAGCGGGTTTGCGCGTAGCTAAGGCATGTGCTGCGCGTGATTTCCGGGAGGGTGGTTTGGGACGGGTGAGGCGGGCTGTACAGGGTTGAGGGCGGGGAGGGGGGGAGCATGAAGGTGGGTGTGTCGTGGAGGGGCGGCGATGCTGGATCGGGGGTACGGTGGGACGTCATAGTGAGATACAGGAAGGATATGTTGAGTAGAATGATGGTATAGAGAGCGAACGGCGTGGGGTGAATAAGAGACTAGTAATAGCTGGAGACGTAGAGAGAGGTATATATATGCCAGATGCCCATTCACCCCCACGGCGACGAGGAAGCCGTGGCGCTCCATGTCTGCAGGGACCTCGAATAGGGTCAACTGAGCAGCTTAGCTGCAAGCCACCTGCCCGTCGTGCATGAACGGCAGCGAACTTGAGCTGCATGCAGTAGCGAGTCAACCTCGGCCGAGCCTAGCGTCCAATGGTTGCAATGCACTAAGGACTCGACAAACGGCGACGAATGCGTGTTGAGCATGATTCGAAAGTACCTTAGGCAGCGCGCGGCTGTTAGCAAAGGTCGTGAGTATTGTCCCATTATGCGAAGGGAACTAGAGGGAAACACAGAAGAGATAAGACATCGCAAAAGGAGCGGAAGAGAGGAAAAAGAAATGAAAAAGAAATAACAGAAGTAGCCAGACAGACTTCAGCAAAACCAACCCCTGGACCAGCCATCTCGCTGAGAAGGGTACAGAAAACCCTGTTGGCAACTACCGCTATTGCCTATGACTTACATTCAAGCAATCTGTATTACTCCTTGTCCCTCCAAGCAATCTGTACGTATAATCAAAACCACCGCTGCGTTTACCTCCCTTTCCTCCCATCACCAGAAAAACCACAACCAAGCCAGCTTACACAACCCCACAACCAGTAACCCACCCTCCCCCTTTCCCCCTAGCGGACGACAGCCCTACCACCTGGCGCAGAGCCCTACCACCTCGCAACGGAACCCTACAACGTCACGTTCACCCCCTCCCCCTAGCCGCCAGCCCAACCACCCCCCACAGCCCAAACATCCTCAACACGCGCCTGATAATCCCCCCAACCAAGTCGACAAACACAAGCCGAAAGATGGCCCTGATCCAGCCGCCGCCGCGCCTAGGATGCACAGCGGGAACGTTCACACCAGTAGAAGACTCGCCCGTCGTAGCCACCTCGTCGTGGTGCTGCGTGCCTCGCTTCCGGAGGTCGCTGCTACTGGCGTTGGACTCGTCGTCTTTAGGCTTAGATTTAGACTCGTCTGTGTCCCGCGCGGTGCTTGCTGCGGTGTCGGTGGATGTGGATGCGGATGACTCGCCCGCGGTAGTGGTGGTCGGGGGTTGGGGTTTCTTGGCCTTGGCCTTGTTGTCGTCACCGGGGCTTTCGGCGCTGGTGGGCTTTGAGGCGGCGACTTCGGCGTAGCTGGGGCGTCTGGCACTGGAGGCCGGGGGTGCCGTGTCCTTGCTGCTGTCGCTGGTGCCGGCGGCGCTTGCAGGCTGCGGTGCTGCAGGCTCGCTCTCGGGAGCGTGCTTGGCGCTGGGGCGCTGCGAGGATGAGGTCGTACTCTTGTTTGGGTCTTCGGCGAGCGAGGGTCGCGACGCTGCAACCTCGGCGTAGCTGGGCCGTCTGGCACGGGGGGGCGCGGATGTGGTGCCTTTGCTGTCACTGGGGTCTTCAGGATGCTCTGCGCCCTTGTCTCCCGACTTGGGAGGGTCGGGGTGCGCATGGCCTGGGTTGCCGGACTGCGGAGGGTGCAGCTCGACTTCCTCCATCGAACGCCCTTTATCCTTGCCCACTTCGGCCTCCACAGACGCCATGCTACTGGAGGCGTCAGGCGGCTGGTTGCCCTTTCGAACCGTCTTAGGCGATGGGGGCGACTGCGGCGGAGAGGCCTCGGGCGTTATGATGGGCGGCCGCGCTGGCTTGACCGTCCTAGGGCTCACGCCATCCCGCAAAGCAATGCCCTCGTCTTCGTCCCTAGTAGGCAACTTCAGGTGCTTGGGCTTGGACTTTAGGGGGTTGGAGAACACAACCGCCGGCCGAAAGTTGGCTTCCTCCTCCTCAGCGGCCGGTTCATCGCCCTCCGAGATGGAATGAAGCGAGGCTGTTGGGTTGAGTGAGCCGACGGAGCCTTGTGGTGACTTCTTCGACGGGCGGTGCGTGGGAGGGGACGGTGTTTGAGGGGCAGCCAGCAGGAAGTCGCCCGTGATGTCTTCGGTCCCCCGCCGCGACGGGTTGACAACCGAAGACCGATGTCTGCCCTCAAAGGACGCGTGGTCAGCTGGAATCCCCGTTTCCAGTTTTCGGACCGCCTCCATGATGTCGTCTCGGGCCGATGGGAAGCGCTCCAGGGTTGGGTCATTTAGGTCGATCTTCTTAGGGTCAATGTCCTCGACTGGCGGGCCGTACTGGGGCTCGTCGTCTTCCTCTACCTCGCCAATCTCTCCGTCCGACTCGTACATGCCGACACACTCGTGGGCGAAGAGGGGTGACTTGTCGGCAATGTATCCTTCCTGGTCATCGGGGAGCTCTTCACCTCGCGGCTGCACCTTCAAGGGACGGCTATCGCCCGGAGGCAGCTCAAGGATGACGACGGTGCTCTGGCTCGTCAGCCTACGAAGTCCGGGGGGGGGGTTAACAAGCTTGGCACGTACCTGACGACTGCCGAGCTTTTCGGCAGTGTCGGCCACCTCTGCCGCAGTTTCCGCCGTGTCAGACATCCGCCTACCAGGTTGCTTGCCGTCGCCGCCCTCGGGCTTCTCGCGCTCTGGCACCTCCTCGTGGAGCAGCTCGGCAGAATCGGCCACCTCGGCAGCGACCCTAGCAGATACCGGCGTGCCGGTGCCGGAACGGTTGGGAGCAGCCTGTTCGGCCGGAGGCTGGAGACGCTTGGCAGCCACCTTGGCATATGATAAGGGACCAGCGTCTTGTTTGGCTTGTGCACCGCGATGGTCCGCAGCTTGACCATGTGGCGTCCTGTCGATGTTAGCTTCCACTTGGATATTACTGCCTTGCATGGCACGTGGAACTCACTCTTCCTGGGGCTTCACCTCCAGCACGTGGTTCGTGTTGCCAGAGCTATCCGTCATGGTCGGCCCGTCGTCCTTCAGCACCCACCAGTCTCCATTGCCAATGCGGAACTTGTACTGGATCTTGGAGCCGGGCTCGGCGCGGACCTCCTTTTTGAAGTCGTATTCGCCGTCCTCCCGGGCCGTGTGGTCCATCTCGTGGGGCTGCCATGGAGGATCAGAGAAGGTGCCAGCGACGTAGAGCGGCGGCTGGGTGCCGGGCTTGTGGTAGGTAATGACGGCGGGGATCTGTGACGACGCCATGTTCGTGATAGACCTAGGGAGTCGAGATGAAAGGCGGACCGGACATCAGCCGAATACCCGAAACGAGGTCGGATGAAGATGGCAGCGCGCCACTCGGAGCTGCGCTAATGATGCCCAGGACGGTGGTTGGGAGAGTCGAAGGCTGGCGGCTGTGCTCCAGGTTAGCATGGTGCCGCCTGCGACGGGTTCGTGTAACTCTCACGCCACCCCGAGCACCCAACAGCTGGGGCGTGGTAAGATATGCAACGGCGGGGCAGAGTGAGTGACACGGCAGCAAGGGCAACGCCGAAATCATGCATGTGCAGCGGACAGACAGCAGAAGGCAATAATAAATCGACAAGGAAGATGGAACTCGCCTGGTTCGGGAGGATCAGGATCATTAATTGGATGGTCAGGTCAGAGATGAGAGTGGGAAACTCGATTGGGATTGGGGACCACCATCGCATCCCACTGGAGGGCGAGATGGATGCGGCATCTATGTGGGGGGTAGCTGGGTTCGGGCAATTGGCAACGACTCGTCGGGTTTCCTTGATTTCCAGGTTCGATGCAGTGCGGGAACATGGGAAGCTGCCGCGCGGCGGGCTTGCATGCCTCTGAAGCGTGGCAGGCACCTCACCCCCTGGGCAAAAAAACAGGTACACCAAAACCCATCTTGCAACATCTCAACGTACCATTTCTTAGCCAAAACGAGCCCAAAATTGGTAAAACATAATGTAATCTAATGACCGTTCATTGCTCTTCAAGTTCTCTGCCGTTCTTCTCAATTCCATACATCTGTTCTGTTTAGAGATTGATCGGGTTTTGTGCAATGGCGGTTCGTTTTGTGATGGTAGATGTATGTGGGTCTAACCCCAAATGGGCTTTTGGTGTACCTGTTTTTTTGTCCACAGGGAGCTCTCTGGCAGCCGACTGTTGCGAGTTCCAGGTTGTAATCCCTCACTTTCCCAGAGGCATTGGCCAATGCTCGGTTCCAAACTTGCGCTTGCGGCATGATGGTGGCAAGCAGTGACGATGACAACGTTGCGAGAGGGAGCATGAACGAGGTGAGAACCTGGGAGCTCTTCCCGGTCCAGGTCGTCAGGAAGGTGGAGCCTGCCGGGACTGTTATTCCACATGTATGCTAGTTTCACCTTGGCGGGGCCGATCCCCCGCATTAGCGTCATCGACAGCAGGCGGTCTCAAGCGGCAGTACATTCTGTCGACGGTGACCGCCTGAACATCGAAGAAAGTGGGTTCGTCTTCCGCTTTTGTTCGTTAGTTAGCGTCTGACATTGGGGCGAAGGTGGCCTCGCTCAAGGTTCTATCGTCAGAACCATACCGTTTTTTTCTATAAAAGAAAAAAGAAAAAGGAAAAGGAAATAGAGGAAGATCTATATTTTCGCTTTTCTTTTTTTCTATTACTTTACTTCTTTTGTAACTCGTCAAGGATATGTCAAGGGTCCCGTGCTAACAAGCAAACAAGGGTTGAACTGTATTCTACCAGAAGCAACCCAGGCTCCGTCAGTCCGTCAGGCCGACATTTCAACCCTGCCAACCCGACCCGTCGCAAACCAAGAACACCCGAACGTCGAACCAACCATGGCAAGCCTTCCGCCAGACACCATCCAAGTCAAGCGCAAACGTGGCAGCGATGAGGACGCCGTTGACTTTCTTCGTCGGTTCCCCTGTGCCCCGTCCCGCTGATTCGCCATTCGCTGACAACCATCACAGGGCTCGAGGAGAGCAAGCGATCCCGCTCCAGTGACGACTGGGTCTACCAGCGCAAGCAGGTCGATGGCGGACGCGCCACTACCCTTAAAGCCGAACCTTCTGCCCCGGTGATCCAGCCAACCCGAGAAGGCGACGAAAGCCGCCTGCTCAGGCACCCGCGCAAACCAACCCAGGCCCCCGCCAGGAACGATGCCACTACATCCGGGGCGACGCCAGTAGCACCAACCACGTCGAGCCAGCCGACCACCGATCGCATACGCCGCTTCCACTTGGCGAGATCCAACTCGCCCCAGCCGGCCGCTGGCGCTGGCGTGTCCAAGAAGCGAGCCGTCCCCGCTGTGTTCATCGAACGGGGCGCAAAGAAACAACGGGAGACGCTGAAAACCGTCATTCAGGAACGCAATGTCACCCCAACAGAGCCACCTAAACCCGCCGGTGGCTCGGAGCCCCCGGAACCTTCGAACTCAGCGGATGAGAAACCCCCGGCACCCAGCCCCGTCAAGTATAAACGACCAGGGAACAGGGCCAGTACCTATACGCCCAACAACAAGCCCGCGCTCCCCCCATCCATGCGCGGGCGCGAAAACACGGATATGGACGCGCTCGCCGAGTCCATGGACGCCTGGACACTCGACGAGATCACCAAGAACCTCAATAGGATGAAGGAACAAAGCACCACGTCCAAGTACAGCCCAGCTACCTCGCGGTTCAAGCCCAAGGCCCCCAAGCAGCGCTATTTCGAGCGGCACCCCGAGTCTCTAGCCCAGAGAGGGCGTGGGAAGGCGGCGGTGCAGCAGGCCCCAGCCGGCCCCACAGCCATGGACGTGGACGCCGGGGTAGGGGACACGACCGACGAGGAGGACTACGTGCTGGAGACGTACGAGCGCGTGCCCGCAGAACGGTTGCGGGACCAGACGGTGCCGGCGCATCGCGTCGGCCTCCTGGTGTTCGATACGGAGCCTGACATGGTCGAGTTCTTCTATGGCAACGAAGGCGATAGCGACGAAGATTTGGCGGAAGGCGACGAGGACGAGAATGGTAGGCGGCCTTCCACAGTCCCGGTTGGTGTTTCCAGGCAGCTGACCAGTTCATGTAGCCGAGAACCATTACACTGCAGACTACCCTGAGGATGAGCTCGACTCAGACGACGAGTTGGACCGGAATCCATATGGCTATACGAACCAGAATGACTCGGATATGGAGGAATACGACGAGCGGGACTATGAGGACGAAGGCTTCGAGAACGGCAACCCGGTTGGCGGCTTTCGGGGGCAGATAAATGGAGAATGGACGCCATAATGAAGGATTTCTGGATGAGCATCACATGATTGGCTCATTGATGCCACACGCGAGTGTATATGTGATTATAAATTCAGGTAGCCCGTCAATACAGTTCAGCCCTAATGATTTGTTTATTAGTATAGAACTTTTAACATTTGTTCTTAGCTTTAAAAGCAGAAGAGATAAAGGGAAATAGAAAAGAAGAGAAATAAAAAGATAGAGGGAAAAAGGAAATAAAAGAGAAAAGGAAACAAAAGAGAAAAGGAAATAAAAGAGATAAGAAAGATAGAAGAGAAAATAGAAAAGAAGAAGAGGGGAAAAGAGAAGTATAAAAAGATAAATTAAAGATAGAAAAGGACTTAGGAAAATATAAAAAGAAAAAGAAATTATAATTCTTGTCTTTATCTCCAGCCAGCTGCTAGTAAATAAATAAGAGGTGACTATATATCAAGCGAGTATATGTATTAGTATATGACTTCGATTCGCACACGTTATATATTCTAAAACAATAGAGCTCTCTACAACAGGGCCCTCCACCACAGGGCCCTCCACAACAGGGCCCTTCACAACAAGGCCCTCCACAACAGAGCCGTCTTCTAACTACAGACCTCCTGGCCAACTAGTTAATGAAGCTTGCAACTGAATTCGCAACTGGTTCCAGTGGCTACAGAGGGCCAAAGGGCCTATACAGCCCCTTGCAATAGAAGAGGCTACAGAGGCTATTTCGGCCTGG
>MU854590.1:0-35082 GCA_033296685.1 Parachaetomium inaequale | reverse complement strand
GTCAGGTGGAACCCTGCCTGACAGGTGCCGCCCAGAGAGCTGCCTTTGCGCGACAAATAGTTATAAAGATCAAGTAATACTATAATTTCCTAGGACTTAGGAAGAAGGTTAAAGAGGTACTTATAGTATACAATCTATACTAACGGAGCAAGCTAGATAGGTATAAGCCCTATAGACTCCTTTAACCGCTACCGGTTGTAGTACGACTATAGAGCTCGGTGACGATAGACTTCATTACTAAGCTACTAGTATCGATAGATATAACAACGGGGACGATATACAATAGTATCCTTACTATAGTTAACCGACTTACTAAGTAGAGCTACTTCTTCCCATATAAAGAATTATAGTCGATAGAACAACTCGTAGATATAATCTACCGATATATTACTTTAGTCTATATATAGCCTAAGGAATAGATTATAGATAGAGATACTAAGTTTATATCAAAGTTCTAGCAAGTATTTATAAAGCGCCTAGGAACGAAGAGTAAGCTCTCGATAACCTATTATCTATAGATAGATAAACAAACGGAACGACTTAACTAGATCGTAGAACAATACCTCTAGTTTTACATTAACTTCTAGTAGGACGATTAGGTTATACTTCTACCTATAGTATAGCTTATATATAATATATTACCTACGGAGACTATAAGAGTTACTCTATTCTTCGCGAACTTTAGATACTAGGTAGACTTACGCTAGGGACTGGCGGTTATAGTACCTAGGGTAGTAGTTAAGGCTAATTAAATATATATACTTTACGCGATACTTAAGGACGAACTCGAATTCGTTAGAGGTAGGATAAAAGAGTACTACGATAAGTATAGGCTCGAGGGTCCTCGCCTAGAAAGGGGAGATAAGGTCTACCTTAATATATAGAATTTTCAAATAAACCGACTAAGTAGGAAGCTTGACTTTAGAAAGATCGAGCTATTTAAGATCGAAGAACGAATCTCGGAAAATAACTACTAGATCGTACTACTAACAACGATAAAAGTCAGGACTAACGTCTTCTATATTATACTCCTCGAACTAGTACCTAAGAACATTAGGCTTACGACTAATGTCGAAGCCTAGGACAAAGAAGAAGAATAGGACGTTAAGGAAATCCTCGATTTATATATTAACGAAAGGCGATTGGAGTATCTAGTTAAATAGTTAGATTTCGACTCGACTAAAAACTTATAGGAACTGGCTAAGAACCTCTACTACCCTAAGAAGGTTACGAACTTCTACCGCTAGAACCTAGATCGACTAAGAGAAGAGCCGAAGGTAAAGTATTCGTACTAGAAGGGCTACTCTAGGAAGTACTAGAACAAGGAGTTAGTACAAGTAAAAAAAAAAAAGATAGCTCGGACCTTCTTATCTCTAGAAAGAGACGAGAAGATCAGAGCTAAGGCTATAATAGGATTCGAACCTATAACCTTATACTAGCCTTGCTCTACCCTAGGATTCTATCCTAAGGTAAAGTAGAACGATAGGTATATATACTAACTTCTATACTATATAACTATCTTATTATTATATAAAGGAGGGAAGAAGATAAACCTTTAAGTAGCTTTAAGGATAGTCAACTAGTTAAGGCTACTATAGGGAACTATACTAGTAGCTTCCTAGTTGATAACGAAGGTACCTAAGGACTATGCCTAGCTAACCAAGGATTATTCCTCTGATATCGGGACAAGAGAGTTAGACTTATCCTCCTCTAACCTATCTAAACTATAGCTTAACAATTCGGAGCTAGTATTACCTAGTGTCTCGTATTAACGACGAAGATATAAGAGACGGCTCAACGCCTCGGATAGCTATCGTTTAATATCTATAATTTCTTTATCTACCTTATTATAGGCCAATATATTCGCTATTACTATCGAAGGTTAATCAGGAACTATAGGGAAGGCGAGTAGGACTTATAAACACTTATAATATTCAGACTACTATACTTCTTACCTAGACGAACGTAACCCAAGCACTTATTCGAGCTAGGTACTATTATATAACGCCTCTAGGGCTTTACGTTCTAACAACATTTGTAAGGTATGTCGACCTCTTGACCGTCGCGGTCAATAGCGGCAGCAGCAGTACAGCGCTCGATCGCACGGTTTCGGCAGGGCCTACCAGGCGTATTAGCTATAACGGGAGTAGTAGCGGACGGAGGAGAGCGCTTACGGAAGAAACAGGGGAGTTAGGGCAGTTAGCGCTATTCGAAACAACGACTTCGATCTTTCGGGACGAAAGACGTCGAGAGGGGGCATCGTATCACGAACCAACTATATATTACAGCCAGGTGGAACCTATGGGGCGTAGCCCAGCCTAATAATTACGTAGCACTAGCGCAAGGCTATAGGACAGTCGCTCGTGGACGCTAGCGTCTATCGGCGACTATAGATGCTCAGGGGCGCTAGCGACCAGCAGCGTCTACTATAACAATAGAGAACGCAAGTAGTATATAGTTATAGGGCTAGAGGGCTCTGGGAGTTCTCTAGTAAGCAATATATCACAGTGTTTGTAGTAACCTTTACATTCTATATATATTGTGAGGAACATCTTGTTGTGAACCCTTTGGCTTCACCGAACCTATTGGACCGAACCAGTCTTGATACCTCTGCTGAACCCTTTTAGAGTCAGGTCTGACCGAGTTTGTTACAGTTCTAAAAGTCTGGAGCACCCCACTTCTAGATCCCTAGCCATACACTTTCTAGTACTGCAACCCTTTGACATATCTTCGCATAACTCTTCACTACTAAAAGCTCTAGTAAAATAGTTAGACAGAGATTAAAGCCTAGGTCCTAGCCTTTAATATTATATGTACTAACCTCTAGCCTTCTTAACTATAGCTAATTGCTAGGGGATTGAGTCAATCAACTAGTCTACCTAAGTCTAGATAATTAACTACTAATATACCTAAAGATATCTAGTAAATTCAGCTATATCTAGCTGGTTTTTCTTTAGTAACTAGATATTTAGATAATTCTACTTTATTTTCTATTTTAATAGAGCCTATATATGCTTAATTAGATTGAGATCTAGGCTATAGGCTAGCTAACTTTCGAGAACTTTAATTGCCTTCTTCTAGAGCTATTTTGTTGAAGATACCAAGGTATAAACCTTCGTATTATCTTATTGGAAATGCTTTATACTATTATAAACTAGGAGAAGGCAGTTTGCTAATATCTATTGATAGCTCTAGAAACTATATCCTCCTTTTTATAGTAGTTAGTAGTCACGTTCTATAATAACAAGGTCAGTCCTCTCTCCTTTCTAAATGCTACCCTAAATTATAACCGAAATAGTACCTTTACCATAGGTCTAGAGGTTGATGAAGTTCCTATCCTATTTCTGAGAAGAGAACTGGAAGACCTAGGTCGTTAGGCTACTCGAATTATTCTAGTAGGACGATTTATCGGAGAAGATAGTCTAGAAGTTAGTTAGTAAAATCAAGGGTTGATAACTAAGCGACTTACTTGGAGCAATTTATCGGGATCCTCTAATTGCTAACAAGTAAACTAATATCTATCCTTTGCTCCAGCCTTTAATAAAGAGATCCTCTTCTATACGTATTACTTCTATATCCGATGCTCGTATAAGACTCGATGTACAGTTAATCGAGAGACATAGGTATCTAAAGTACTAGTAAGTATCTGGAGCGTATGTGCATATGCCAAGAGAATCGCTTTACTAGTTGTATAATATACCATTTCTCACGAGGTATAAGAAGCTCTGGCCAGCTAGATCGAGGCTTGGTTTCAAACGTAGTGGAAGATTCGAAGCATTGAAGTAATAGTTGAACTGTACGACGGCTAGTAGAAAATGCGTTAGCAACAGCTGTCTGGCTAGCCCTCGCTGCAATGGCACTAGCAATGGCTGTGCGTGCAGATGGGAATAGCTCCTGGCCAGGTTGACGGCTAGCCGTCAATTTGGCACCGAGCTCAGCTAAATTGACTATGGTGAGCTATAGTTCGGTTGGTTGGAAGGTTGAAGATGGTGGGTATTGCGTCGCGACGCGAGTTTAATTGATGTAGGGTGCTCTAGACTTTTGGAACCCCACTGTAGGTTGTCATTACCTCCAAAAATAGCTCGCCTCTTGATGACTGCAAGATCCCTGCCTTTGCTAGAGCCAGAAATGGCTTCACGGGACTCCACCATATTGCGGGCACAGTGCGAGCACGCGGTTCGGACGTGGCGCCATATCTGATGAAGGACGCCATTCCCGGCGGGTGCAACAGCATGTCCAAGATTACAGGGCGCATCCCGGGCTCGCCTGCTTGCGACGTCGGCTGCCTTCTCTCTCTATACCAGCTTCGGTTTAGCCTTGCCAGAGGACTGGATCGAGACGTTACGAGATTGGGCGATGCGACGCCGGACACGCGTATAGGCCAGGGCCTACGGCTCACTATAAGCGGAGGAGGGTTATCACAGTATATATCTATATTAAATACTGTATTTTAAGAAACTAATACATTAAGGATAGGTATAGGACAGAGGTATATTAAAACCAAACTAATATAGGTATTATATAGAGTATAAATATAAGGGCAATAGGGCGCTTAGTAGAATAAATAGCTAACTTTTAGGGTGGAAGGGACTCTATAGGGACCCTTGTAGCTTCTCTCCAAGCTCTGAGAAAGCTCTACTCAATCCATTAAGGCTCCTATAGGTTCCTTCTAAAAATACCTAAGAGTACTATTATTTAATATTATACTATTTAACTATCGTTTAGATAACCTAGGTACTAGTAATAGTAGTCTTGCCCCTAGCTAGATTATTCTTATAGGGTACCTAACTTAAAGTATTGAATATTCGATCAGTCGATCCTAGTCTAAGGCGAATTAGTTTACAAGTTACAATACTTTAGATCCGTTCTAGGCTAATACCTATTATAATTATACCCGAAGCGGTAAACAGTTGTATCGTATATTTCAGGGCTCCAGTATATTTCAGCTCTAAGCTCTCTATAGGTAGCGGTTGTACTTCAACGAGCTAAGATTGAATCTAAACGAGCTCTTTATATTCTCTTATTAGCTTTGCTCCTCTCGCCGCCGCCGAGTTCTACACCTCGGATTACGGTCGTGGAATAGGAATTGTATACCAGCTCCCGAGTAGTTCGCAGGTTATGTCACGCCGCGAGGCAGACAAGGCAGGGCGGCGATAGAGACACGGCATACCGCCCATAGGCAGTTAGGTGACGCAATGGTTCCGCACAGGACTCTGGAACTCTTGATTCGAGTCGACAGCCTACCCGACGACCAGTGGTGGGAGTACCAAGCCGAGTTCACAGCCTCTGTATCACGTTTCAGCGTCACAAAGCAAGCCGTTATATCTGGGCCGAGTACCAGATTTCAGTCATGGCAGACCCATCGCCAGCCTATAACTAACTACTCTGATATTGTAAAATCACCCTAGATGTCATAATGTGAATTCCCGGTTTACACGTATCCGCCTGCCTCGGGACACTCAGTCAACTCAGCCTGCATATTCAGGTATCTCAGCCGGCAGATGCAACATCCGTGTCTCGAGGACAGAAACACCCTCAGGCCCGAGGTATCGACCTGTCTTGAAACTGTCGATTGTTTAGCTTCCCGATGCTGTGAGAACTCCGTCAGATACGCACCTCCAATAAAGGTTGCCCAACGCGACATTGCGACATGCGTCGACGAAGCGGAGCGCCTCGCGGTCGATCTTCTCCCCCCACACGGGCATCGCCGCCAGCGCGCTGTACCACCGCCTGTAGCAGTCCTCTATCATCTCGCCGATCTTGTCCACTGCCTCCTGCTCCGTGGCCCCTTGCTTTTGGAAGAGGATGATCAGGTTGTGCTCAACACCGAGGGCCTGGTTCAATCAACACCCAATCCGATGTCAATACTGCGCGGGCACTCTGCAGCGTGCCTCCGTGATGCAGGGATCAATGCTTACCAAGTCTTTCTTGTAGGAGAGAATATCATTAACCCTTTATTTTTGTGGCGTGGTTAGCTGTAGACCAGGATTCGGGTACGTAGAAGACCTCAGTGACTGGCCAAGACTCACAAGAGAACCAAATCGGCTGAGATACGCATGCATTCCTGCAGGGACGGGTGCTCGAAGACGTCAAGGGGTAGGTTCGTGCCCAGGCCGTATTCCGTCAAAGCGATGGCCGGATACACCCCGATTGTTCCCCTACGCATCTCGATGTATTCGTCGACGCTCCTCGTGGCGGTGAGCCCCTCGCTCATCTGCTTGACCTGATGTATCAAGCCGTCGAAGTAACGGCGATGCATATCGCGCCATCGCTGCTGCATGTCTGTTGGCGTGTGAGTAATGGGGGAAGAGGGAGGCGTTCTACGAAGGAATGGACACACCTGGTCCGCATCGCTGTTGGTTGCAGGTGGGTCAGCCGGTGCCAATGGACTCAAAAGATCGAGGTGATACGTAACACGGTGAGCGTAGGCACCTACCTTCTTCACCCGATCCCAACAGAGCTGAAATATCCACCTTAGCTTGTTATCCTCCATGCGCACGGGCGGCTGCGTGTCCGACAGGATGGCCATGGTAGCCTCGACCTCGGCCTTGGCTGCATCCAGATCCCACTTGAGATGGCCCTCGTCGAATTCTGCGTTCGGGTTGGTTGTGTCAGCAAGCAAAGAGATCTCACTCCGTCGTCCGTGGCACCGTGAGGTCGAAAGGAGACGCTGCGTACGATCGTCAAAAAGAAAGACCTGTAAAATCACTACGGATTAGCATCTCCGGCTTCTCCTTCCTGTCCGCACAGGATCGGTCAAGCGCACCCAGTGATTCCAGTCCAGCATCATCCTCAGCGCCTCCTCGTCGGCCTCTGGGGCCCAGATGGAGGCCAGGTAACAGAGGTCCACCCTGGTATTTCTCTCGGCCCATTTCTTGTCTTTCCCCATGACCCTGTTAATAAAATTATCAGTCGGCTGCGGGCGATCTCGGGAGAAGAGTGGCCTTTTTCTTGACATACCATTGGATCCAGGCGTCTCCCTTAGGCTTGACCTTGAAGTAATTCGGGTTCACCACGGGGTCGACGGCCATGATTGACGAGAACAGGTCCGGAACAATTATGATTCTGTCCTTTTTCCCACCATTATGCGAGTCTGGAGCCGTGTCGTGGCTGGTGTCAGAGGAGGGCGAAGAAGAGAATGCACCCTCGTCAGTTCCATTGGAACGGGCGTCGGATGATGAAGAGGTTTCTGGGGTATGAGGACGGGAAGACGCGTTGCGGTCAGGTTGAAGCGGCTCATTTTGGCAGTCTGGGAGCGTGTCAACGGAGCACAAGCACAGGTCTGTCAGCTCCAAGGTGCCCGGCGGATTCATCGGTTGAGTGTCCATAAGTGCCAGTGGGTATTTTCTAGCAAGCCGCGGAAAAAAAGGGGAAAGAAACACCAAGCTAGAGGAAAGAAAGAAAGAAAAGAGGGCGTAGGAGGTGCGATATCTCAAGTTCTCAGAGATCTAATAATGAAGCAGATGTGACCTACGCCGGTGTTGATAAATCCCGGAATAATCCTGGAGTCTCGTAGAGGAGCACCTTGCGCAGGTACATACCTAGGTACCTCAGCTATGCGCCGAGATGAGGTAAGGGATGTAACAAAGCCGAAGGCCCGGAGTTTCCCTCCTGAGCCAACACCGAGTCGATCTCTTAGGTAACTAAGGTACTTTAAGCGAATTGCTTGAGTTGATCCCCTCGTAACTACAAGTCTGGATATCCAACTCAGCCGATTTGTGGCAGATCCCTAACATAAACTACTAGCTACCTACCTGGGTAAGGTAGGCACAGCTCTCTGTTACGCTGACACAACGGTGCTGACGCCGGAGTTGCCTCGCACGGATTCGGTCCGGAAGCCGGAGTGGGGCCCTGTTTCCGCTTAATAAGTGGAGATACCACATCCGTCTCGGCCTCGGCGGCTTCCCGGTCCGACCATTCGGGATGAGCAATGCTGCCGAGCGAGCTCAATTGGGGTGACTCGGCGGAGCCACAATGGCCGAGACGGTGAATACCCTACTCGCCCAAGTCCCCAGCGCCAAGCTCTGTTTTGCTGCCGTCCTTAAGATTGCAATCAACCACTGGCGACCCTCGGTGCCTCGTCCAACACCTCTTTGGCATTCTTGCTCCTGAACACCTGCCGCAGTGTTTCTTCTGGAGGCACGCTGTCTTGCTTGCCTCAGGCTGCCCACAATGCTTTCCACAGCGGACATCAGCACGCTGCTTCAGTTCAAGTTCAAGGACCAGGGTCTCTATGCCCTGAGCACCATTGTCCTTGGCTGGCTGATATACGGAGCCGGTCTCGTGTTTTATCGGCTCTACCTCCATCCACTGAGCAAGATCCCCGGGCCCAAGCTTGCCGCTGCCACGTATTGGTATGAGTTCTACCAGGACGTCATTTTGGATGGCAACTACATCAAGGAATACCCAAAGCTTCACGCCAAATACGGTGAGTGCCATCATTTTATGCTACTGGTGGAATGCCCAGCTGACCGACCCCTGTCCAGGCCCCGTCGTGAGAGCGGCACCCAATCGGGTCCATGTCAGCGAGCCCGAGTTCTACGATGAGTGAGCCTCTCATCCCCCCCTGCGTAGCTCCGGCTGACACTGACACATCACCTGGACAGGATCTACAACCGCAAAACCGCCTACCTCAAGGACCCCAACTTCGCCCTTGCTGGTGGCATCAGCGAGTCGCTCCCGATGCTGATCGACCCCGAGATCCACCGCAAGCGTCGCAAGCTCGTCAACCCGATGTTCTCGCCCAAATACCTGGACATGGTGGCCCCTCTCGCCCTGCAGGTGGTCAAGAATGCGCTGGCCAAGGCGGTCGAGTCGAACCACGCAGGCAAGCCGCTGCACATCCAACGGCTGTACACGGGCATTACGGTCGACATCATCATGCAGATCTGCTTCGACAAGCAGCTGCATCTGATCGACTCGACGGAGGAGGAGCCGCCGTTTCTGCGCACCCTGAGGACGTTTTCCGAGGGTTTCTTCCTTACCAAGCACTTCCCCATCCTCACCACGATTGCGGCGAACCTGCCGAACAGCTTGGCGAACACGGTGGTTCCCGGGTATGCCCAGTTCCGTCGGGTAAGTTTAATGACCAGTAAAAGCCCGCATATTATCTGGTAAGCTCCAGTGTCCAGGCTAACCCAGGGGTACTACCACCTGCATCTTCCCAGCAATGCGCCGCCTGGATTGAAGATGTAAAGCAGCGACACAGCAACGGCGTCTTCTGCGCCGAGGACGGCCGCAAGACGCTCTTCGATCTGCTCCTGCGGCCGTCGGACGCCGAAGACCCGTCGGACCTCCCGCCGCTGACGCCCGAGATCCTCGTGGACGAGGCCTACGCCTTCTGCTTCGCCGGCACGCATACCACCAGCATCTCGCTCAGCCTCGGCACCTACTACCTCATGCGCGACCCCGCGCGCCTGCGGAAGCTGCGCGATGAGCTCAAGGACGTGCCCAAGAACGCGGACGGCTTGATGGAGTATCGCGATCTGTTGTCTCTGCCGTATCTGGTGAGTTGGTTTGGCCAGGTTGCGACGATGGCGGAAACGGGAGAAGGAGACTAATGATTTGAATGTGCTTCAGACCGCTTGCATCAAGGAAACACTCCGCCTTTCTTCCCCCGTGCCAGGTATCCTACCTCGTGAAGTGCCTGCCCAGGGCGCCGATTGCTGCGGTCACTACCTGGCCCCTGGGGTAGGTGGAAAATACCTTACGTTCCCCTAGTTCCTGCGAAACCACCTCCCTCAAACCGTGGCCCTGTCCACAGACTCGGAAGCCCCCAGAAGATCATGGAGATGCATCCAGTACTAACCAAGCGTGCCGTTTCCACAGACCATAGTCTCCATGTCTGTACGCATGGTCCACGACAACGCCGTCGTCTTCCCCGAGCCGGACAAGTTTATTCCTGAGCGCTGGCTGGGACCGCACGCCAAAGACGCCGATAAGTGGCTCGTGGTGTTCAGCAAGGGGCCCCGGGCTTGCATTGGGATGAAGTGAGTTTCTTTCCTACCTACATACCTTCCCCACGCATTCAGAGCCTCAGGGGATACGGCTGTTCATTACACCCATGAAACAAACTGCTTCGGCTAACCGCCGTCCTCGCAGCCTCGCCTGGATGGAACTGTACCTCACTCTCGCCAACTTCTTCAGCCGCCTGGACATGAGTCTCTGGAAGACAGACGAGTATACGACGCAGTGGAAGGACAACGGCAATGTTATGCTCAGGGAATATGTCAAGGTTATGGTTGACGGTCTCAGATGAGCGGGATGGTCCACGGTCAGCGGGTGCTGGGGAATTGATTGGAGCGGTATTGGTTCGTCCTTTCAGGATGGTGCTTGGCGCTGGGCTGCCCGGATAAGTCCGAGAAGAAGATTGCGAGGCCGGGAGAGGTAGTTGTGGTTGAGGACAAGGTTACGTCGTACGTACTAGTAGATTATTGAACTTTTGACAACTTAGGAAAAGGACAAACGGATTAAAAGGCTTGATCCAAGGTACCTTTATGATTATTTCCTTCTAAACGTTCCAATGCCGTTGAGGCTCTTGTTGGTTGATCGGTGGCCGTCTAGCTGACCGCCCTAATATCTTTTTCTGCTCCTCTTTTCGCCCCTGTTTTTCTTTTTCTTCCTTTTGTCCCCTTTAGTAACGAAATCAGCGTTGTAGCACACGCACATTTTTGAGATCACGTTTTTTGTTTTCTATGTTAACAGGTTTGCTGCATGTGATGATGTTTCGGCATTACCAAAATAGGAAAAAGTCCGGGACATATTCCGTGACATCTGATCTCCAGTCAATCCCCGCATTCTGCCAAACACGGCCGGAGTTTCAAGGCCCTCTAGGTACATCAACCGGTGATAGAATTTGGACTGATGGCTGTCTAAGGTAGGGAGGGAAAAGTCCAAACGCATATATAGAATGATGAGGAACTTCAAATAACTAGAGCTTCTTGTCTAAGAACTGTGGTAATTACCTCTAGTTACTAGTACCTCAGTAGCTAATGATTTCACTAAGTTGGCGCTATAATAGCTGCCGAACACGTCGATGATGAAGAGTTTACCCTTCGACATGCCCAGTACAGTACAAGTAATAATAATGTACTTCGATCCAGATCTATCGTGGCCTCGACTTACGGGAAGGCTCCAGCGTCTCCACCACAACCGCTACCGACGTTATGACTGCCCCTCAAACCCCCTGTCAAGCCGCACCCTCATCCGATTTCCCCAGCCCGTCCTCTAGCTTCATCCTCCTTTGGGCGCGCATGCGGAGGTAGCTACTGAGCAGGCTAATAACAAACGATGTGCCTGCCGCGGTGGCCGCAATCTCCAAGGCGACCTTGATGCCGCGCATGTACGACGCCAGGATGCCCGGGATCTGGTCGTCGCGGAAGGCGCCATTCCGGATCTCGGTGGCGCCGAGGCCGATCACGACGGAGGGGTCGATGTCGGGGACGAGGGTGCGCAGCGAGTCGATGAGCTGGTTGACGAACGCGGATTCCGCGGCCGAGACAAAGAAGGCGCCCCCGACGGTTTGGAAGACTGCAGGGGGTAGAAGGGAGGGGTCGTTAGTGGCCCCAGGCACGTAATAGAGCGAGGGAAGCAGGACCTTGGAAGGTTGGTGGGGGGACGACGTACAGAGGATTATGGACGTGACGGACGACATATCCTTCGGGTCGCATGCGCCCTGAACTGCGATGATGGGCACTTGGAGAGCAGCACCCACGCCGATGCCCGTGATGACCTGGTACCCGATCCACTTCCCACTGCTCGTGTCCACGTCCAGCGTGCATAGCAATCCGTCACCCACAATAGCCAGCGCCGCGCCGCCAACAAGGGAAGGGATCGCGAGCTTGGGGTTGCGCAGCACAAAGCCGGACACGATAGTCAAGATGCTGACGGTCAGGATCAGGGGCAAGTTGCGCACGCCCGAGTCGGTCGGGCTGACGTTGTCGATGCTCTGGAAGTAGATGGGCAAGTAATAGACGAGCGTAAAATAGGAGCCGAAGAAGAAGAAGGCGAAGAGCGACGACGAGACGACGGCCGAGTTCTTCATGAGCCGCGGCGGCATCATTGCGCGCTCCCCGAGGAAGAGCTCGAGCGCGACGAAGGCGGCCGCAATGAGCGCGAAGCCTACCAGCAGGCCGATCACCACGCTCGAGGACCAGGCGAACTTGGCGCCGCCGTATTGCACCGCGAGGATGTAGCAAACGACGCAGCCGGTCATGAGAAACGTGCCGAGGAGGTCCATTTGGTGTAACTTTTCGAGAAGCGGGGCTTGGACAGGTTTGACATGCGTCGGCGTGTGGAAGAAGAACAGGATCGGGGCGACGGACAGCCCAGCCAGCGGCAAACTGATGTAGAAGCACCATCGCCAGGAGACATGGTCGGCAAAGACACCGCCGAGAATGGGGCCGATCACCGATGCGATGCCGACTCGGACCATGCCTATCAACCCCGTCAGGACAGCCCGTCGCTCTGGGGCCGCCGACAGGCCGATGATGGTGTATCCTCCACCGCTGACGCCCGCGGCGCCAACGCCGGCGACGGCGCGGCCAAGGATGAGAACCGGAGAGGAGGTGGCGACGGCACAGATCAAGCTGCCGATCTCGAAGAGGATGATGGAGAACAGAAAAGTGGCCTTGAGCGGGAAGAACTTGTAGGCTTTGCCCCATGTTGCTTGGAAGCTGGCGATTGTCATGAAAAACGCAGCACCGTACCATGACACGTCGCTCAGGTTATGGAAGGCATCGGTAATCTTGGGGACGGCAGTGGCGACGATTGTCTGCGTGTCGTTAGCATAACAGCCGACGCGTTGCGGCTACCTGGTATGAGGGAAGCGTACAAAGTCGAGCGACACAGGGAACGTGCCAAGGAGCACGCCCAAGACAATGAGGCCCTGCTTGACGCCCGTCGGATACTGAATAACGCTATCGTCTTGCGCAGCGTCGTCGGCGGCAGCGGGAGCTGCCATATCGTCATCGGCGGTAGCTGCATTGACGTTGACGACCTTGGCTGGCATTGAGTCCGTCGACGACATTTTACTTTCTTCTCCCGGTCTTGCGGCTCATCCGTCTTCTCAAGGACGGGACAGAGAACGCGGCGTTCGAGTTGCGTGGGACATGCCCTCGGGATTCGTCGATCCCTGTCACCGGAGCCTACCTGGGAAGGTAGGTCCGCTCGAATAGCAAGGGGGGAGAAAAAGGGGAAAAAGGAGCAAAAAGAGAAAAAGATCGTCAGCGAAAAGCATGCAGGGCGCGCAAGACGGGGGAAATAAGCGGCACCATTACAGTAGCATGCGCGCAAAACCTCCGAGGTGCTTCGGGCAAACCGGAGATAAGATCTCTCCTGCTTAAATAGGCAATGTTTAGTGCCCGTTAACTAAATATAATAAAAGCCCCAAGCTCTGCAGCGGCCAAATGCCAGACAACTGTGCCCCGTTGCCCCGGCTGCCCCAGTGAGTGTGAAGCCTACCTTACATAGTAGAGTACGATGCTGAAGATAATCTAGGTATGCTTGCATTTGGCGAAAAGTGAAAAGGAGAATTTCCTCGAAGCGACCGTGGGCATGCGGGGGGATAATTACGAAGAGACAATACGAAGGACCCGCGCAGTGCAACACGTGTATAGAAGGTCTTGCAGAAAAAGCTCCGCGGACAAGAACTTCCGTGCCGGTTTGCGACCACTCCCGAGCGAGACTTTGCCACGCGATTCATTAGGTATCTAACTACTTTAGGTAGGCTTTGGTGGATGTGAGACCAGGGGCAGAGCCCAGACCACAAGTCGGGGAGACCGGTACTGAACAGACGCAACGGGAGATCTGGGGAGAGGCGCCACCATCTCCAGTTGGTTGCAGTTGGTGGTGACAAGCAATCCAATCACAACAGTGGAGAAGCAGCTAAAACGGCGTACCCGCTTTTAATAGTTCGGTACCTATCGGGCCGTCCTGCATGGTCAGCGCCCGCTCCGGCTCCCCTGCAAGGGGCGATGATCCCCGGGCCGTGAATCTCCGACAAGTCCGCTGCCTACGACAGTCCCCATCACAGGGCCTGCCTTCGCTCTGCGACGGCCACATTACCCAATTAATAGCTACTTCTAGCATGGCATTCTCTATGCCGTCTGCGTTGGCTACCTGAATTTCCATTGCTCCTCTTTCGCCCTCGAGCTTTGTCGGCTGTTCTGCGGAGCGCTCCTTTGGTTCAGTGCTGGCGGGGAATTAGCTAAGAGTAACGTTACAAGGAAGCTGTGCCTTTGCTCAACTGGAGCTACCACGACGTGTTATTCAACCGCGGCACCTGTGTATCAACAGTTTATCGGAGAAAGGTCCTAGGTAGGCAAGGTAAGAATGAGACTACTGCGGTGCGGTGGGATGGGTGAGTCTTATCCCTTGCCAGGGAGGGTGGCTTCTGAATACTGTACAGGCTTCCGATTGGCGTGGCAACTGGTGCCGAAACTTTACACGACACACACCATACTACAGTAATAGTAAGTGTAGTCGGCGTGCGGCTCAAAACTTTCCTCCGCTGACATGTAAGCCATATATCCTGTGGGGTATGTATGTAGATCTGGGTGATCTCCGCCAAGCTCTTCGATATGCTCTTCGCCAAGGCCCGGTTAAGCGCGCATCCTACATCGGCTCCTTTGTGCCAAGCCATTAAGATCACGGTCCTGCGCCCTGTCTTCTTCGCATAGCAGCATCAAGGCCACCCCTTTTACTTCGATCACGCACTTCGCGGATTAGTAGATGAGCGCTGGCTCTCGATGCCGAGTCCAACGGCAGGATGTACGGAACTTGGCGTTACAAGTCCAAAGGGAGCGATCCAAACTTCTTGAAGAGCAGTCCGGTTGCGCAAAAGGCATGCAACCACTGCCGCGCGAAGAAGGTCAGTGGCGCTTTACATTCCGTCTCTCTTAATAGGGCAGTTTTCGGCCCGTTGCTTCCCTCAGACGGTTCCCGAATCCCGACTTCCATCCCATTCCTCCGGATTTGGTTAGACTAAGGCAGTCGTAAACTTACCCCTCCACATTAACTACCTTTCTACGAAGTGACCATCACCTGCCTCGGAGGCTTGAATGGCCTGTCCTAGCACGGCACCTGCTCACAAGCGCGCCAGGTCAAATGTACGGGGAAACTATCGGGCTGTGACCGGTGCGAGGCCCTGGACATTCGTTGTGTCTACGCCGCCGCCAAGAGCCGTAATAAACGAGAAACCCAAGGGGGCCGAGACCCAATCGGTGTCAGCGCTGCTTCACAGGAGGAAGGGTCAGGCAGCTGTTCCTCCAAGCAACCGTCCAGCCCGTCTCCGGCAGCCCTCACACCGGCTTCCGCACAGACCTTGGAGAGTTTGTTGGAGCGATATGATGCCGCTCCACCGACGGCGCCTCGGAAAGCGCTAAGTGAATGCGGCAGTCTTACAACGTTCACGGCCCCGGCCGCTGCAACCTCTACCCCTTCCCAACCGGTGCCGCAATGGCCACCGGCCGCTGAATTTGGCGAAGGCGGCGACAATATGGAGCTCCACGACTTCTTGACTCCCGTCGTCGACGTGGAATTCCCCGGTGCCTCGAGTCCGAGTAAGTATAGCCTTGTTTGACGAGCCCGCAATGCAACGTCAAACTCGACTAATGACAGCTCTGCAGGTGTCACAGACCCGTGGTGTTCAATATCGTCGTTCGTCATGGACTGCTTTGCTTCGCCCCATGGTGAGGCGCTGTTCAACGCCATCTCCAACTCCCCCAATACGATCACCAGCAAGAACATTGGCCCCCCTGCAAAACCAACCAATGCAACCACGCCAGAATCAACGCCAGGATCCGCCGCGCTACACCTTGTTAGCAACCTTTCCGACCCGAGAGACCCGAGGTCCGTCAGGTGCCAGTCGGCATCCGAGAACTCGACAACCGCCAGCGTCACCAGCGGCAGCCTGACACCTTCGCCCTCTGCGTCAGCATCATCTAGCGGAGCGTGCAAATGCCTCCAACGAGGGATTTTCCTCCTGGACGACCTTGAGTCACTGCTGGATAATACTGGGTGCCGCGACCCCCACGCCGTGCAGAGGCTCGGCGAGCTACATTCGGCGCTAGGTAGCCACAAGGAGGCCGTCAAATACGCCGCGTCCATGGTCCAGTGTGCAGCATGCTCTTCGCGGGCCGAGAGCAGGATCCTGCTAAGCTTGCTGGCCGACCGGTTGATATTGCTGTGCGAGAAGATCGTGGCGGCCTATTTGGATGCGGTCAGGACCTGGGACGAGACCACCCCTTTGCCCCCGGATCTGGGGTTCAATTCGGGTACGAATAATACGTCGGACACGGCACCGCGCGGATCAGGAGCACCAAGGAATGGCGGTGCATGCAGCAGCAGCAGCAGCAGCGCGAGTCAGCAACTACTACACACGCTCTTCTTTGGCGAGTATGAGATCGACTCGCCGGACGAGTGGAGCATGTTGATGGGGAACTTGATCAAGCTGCAGCTGCGTGCGTTGCATTCCCTGGTTGGCAGCATCGCACGTTCAAACCAGACTCGGATAAAGTTGGAGGACGCGGCAGGGAAAATCACGAGTCTGCTGCACAGCTTGCAGCAGAGGCCATTCTTGTCTGCTCGGTGAGAGACGCATGGGGGACACGTATTGAAATACAGGGCAGGAACTATCCCAGCGTACCGTAGGAACGCGTGATTCGTCCCTCCTCACCTGAAGAGCGAAGAGTTTGCATGACCCTCATACAACATAGATGAGGCGCGGGAGCTGTCTAACATCCCCCTTCACATTCTAACTGCTCCGCAGCTTTTTCTTCGGCCGCAGCTCGCCAGCATAGTTGCGGAAGAACTCATCCGGCTCAGTCGGATGCAGCCCAGTCACGTCATGGAACGCCGTCGTGGAGATGTAGTTCGTCTTGCCCTCGCGCACCAGGCTGTAGTATTCGAGGAGGAACTCTTTCTCCGAGTCGTCAATGTCGGTTTGAGGCTTGAGCACCCGCTTGGCCTCGCGTCTAAGACAAGAATCAGCGTGTCAAACTCAGGGCCGATAAAGTCTTGGGAGGCTCACTCGGAGATGTTTTCAAACTCCATGGTCTGGCCCAGGGTCTTGCTGGCTGCCTCGGCGAGCTCCTTGCCGGCACATAGCATAGGCCCGGTGAGGACCATCATCTGGCCGCGGTGCCGGTCGTCAAAGCCGTGGGGTCCCTTGCCCGAGAGGACATGGGCTGCCACGAGGGATAGATCCTAGCTCTGTTAAAATGGAAGAATGTAACAGAAGGTGACATGGCAGGACATACTCCAAGCGCAATCGGGGCAAACTTGTGGTTCTCGCCGATCGGGAGCGGCAACAGACCCTCATTCCGGGCCTGCTCCGAGTAGAGCAGCAGTTTCTCGGCGTAGAAGCCGGCGCTGCACGTCACCAGCCTTCCATCCCGCCAAACTTCTCCCCAAGGCTTAATCACCTACCGAATAACACAAGGCGAATGTTCCAGCGGGTTCGTCGGATCGCCCTTGGCGCTCAGCACTAGGCTCTCGAGGTCGATAAACTCGCGCAGGCGCGGCTGCTTGCTCCGCTCAGCGTAGTCGCAGCCCGCGGCACTAATAAGCAGCACATTCTGCACGCCGGCCTTCGTGGCGGCGCTGGTGAGCTCGGCGGCGATGTCGAACTTGTCGGCGCGGGCCGGCGGCACCAGGCAGATGGTGTCGCAGCCCGTCTTCTTGAGCGTCGCCGCCACCTCGCGCTCGCGGCCCGGCTGGTGCGGCACGATCACGGCGCCCAGCGCCTGCAGCTCCTTGGCCTTGGTCGAGCCCGGGTCCATGGTCAGCCCCGTCACGCTGTCGATCTGCTTCTTGAACTTGTCGTCGGTGAGGAGTAGCTCCGCGATCAGGAAGCCCGTTTGGCCCTCGACGGCTGTGATGCACACTTTGCGCGACATTTTGGATTATTGGCTGATGAGGTGTGTTTTCTCAGTTGATGGTGTTGGTGAGGGTGGCAGGGTTGTGGGCGGAGGTTGAGGAGGAGAAACTTCACGAGTTTTGGAAACATGGTCTTGTCCTGGTCTTGCGAATCATGGACAATGAACACAACACTCGCACACCATCCTTTACCATTCACTGCCCCGGCGCCGCCGAGAAATCCCCATCCACGAAGTCATGATGTCGAATTGGTTGAGGTTTGGCACACTTTCCAGCATTACGTTATGAGCTGATGAACCATGCAAGGGCGCGGTCATCATTTTTACCACCGGAGCTTTTGTCCCTAGCGAGGCTTTCCCCTACTTTCGACATCGTCATTCTTTGCAAACAGGCTTTCGGGGTCAAAGGCTCCATGATTCTCAACTAACTCCTGAAGCTAGAAATCTCACAGGCAACGCAAGGCAGGAATCAAGTGTCAAAGATTTTGTGGGCTATCATCTCTTTCTTGACTGATTGTGTGTTGCCTGGGCAACAGACGGGTACTGTACATGATGTGGGGCTTACATACCCCTGAACCCCTGAAAGCTGGTGCTGGACCGCGAATATGATGAAGCAACCGGAGACGAGCCTCCAGGACGTCCTGAATATTCAGTTGGCAGAACGAGGAAGAAAAAGTGCGAAAAATCGAAAACCCGTCATCAAACCTATGTCTTCTTCCCACACAGAAGATTGATTGTCCTGAGTGACGGATACTACGCGGTGATCCATCTCTCAAAGCGATACTGCATTGCTGAACCGGTCTGTCAAAACCCGATGCCCCAATAGCCCGGTGCAAGTCAACTGTTCTGAAGCCCGAGAGATTGTTTCTTGCCGTATAAATGCTCCCAGTGGGGTCTTTGGACTGTCCGATACAACCGGTCGATGGGCTAAAGCAGGTCAATGTCGTTGCTCCTTGGCATTGGACCGTCCGTCACCGCACTCTTTTCCCGTCACTCTGCCTCCATCCAGAAATGCCAGCGTACTCTGAAGGTTGAAAAGAGCCTGAAACTTGACCAAGACCCGCTCTGAATCGTAGTTCGCCCCATCAGAGTTGCCAGCCTTGAAAACGCCAGGCGAGACAGGGAGGTCGACAATGGGAACAGCTCTGCCTTGTTTGAAGACCGGGATGTCTTTGACGCACTCCATCGTCTCGGAATCAAACGGGAAGAAGAAGCTGTGAGGATCGACCAGAGGCGCCTTGGCTTGGCTCATAAAGACGCGGAAATGCACCCTCGACATTGAAGATGTGGTCCAGCTCGGCGGCCTTGTGTACAATTTCCCAGGAATCTTGGTACATGTACGGGAGGATTTGATCCTGTGCGTCCACCCGAACCATCGCATGCTTCAGCAACCCCAGAATCTCTGTTGTGAGTCTAACTAATAAACGGTTCGTGTCATGCGTGCCAAGCTGCGAGATGAAGTGTGTCGAGCGGACTCGCCAGTCATGGAGTCGAGAAATGGCAGCGAGCTGGGAGGCTGGGTGGATGTCGAGGTTGTATATGTGACCTAGAATCAAGTTAACATTTGATAAAGCTCATTGAGGAACTGGTTTCCTCACATCCGATCTGGTTATTCAGGGATTACCGCTCTCAACGCGCTGCTTTTCAAGCTCCCGGACTGCGTCCTCCTCCGGCCACCCCCTAGCGCCAGCGAGTCGTACGACCTCGTCCATCACGACCTTCCGCATTGAGAAGAGCTGCCTCTCGTTACGGAGGCGCCATCGTAAGCCCCACTGCTTCTCCAGCTTGTCAACAGCAGGCATCATGGCGAACCCGTAGCGCCAGAGCTGATAAAGGTCCCCGACGGTACGGAGCGTACGTGGGAACCGAATCTGCGGGGGGGCATGTTGCGCGACGGTCATAGCTGGCGCCCCGAGTACCGCAGGGCTCGAGACAGCGGCTACTGTAAGCGGGGGTCCGGCCAACGGTGTTACCGGTCTTCGGTAGGGTAGCTCGGGCGGCGATAAGGAGGCCTCGCGGCCCTGCCGGCGTGCAAACTGCTCGGTACGGTGCAGCAGCCCGCCGGAGGTAAAGGTAGTGAGAACTTGGTATTCCATCCGGTATATATCGGCTACTTGGGCCTTTAACTGCTTTACCTCCTGGACGAGCTCGAAATGCCTTCTTTCTACCGCCTTTTCGACGGTAAGCTGATAAGCTGTTAGGCTTCTCAGCTTCTTAGAGACCTCAGGGATCACCTTCTCAATAGCAGTACTGCAGTTGTCTTTAAAACTCTCTTGTACAGCCTCCCTGACCTTATTAGAAAAGGCGTTGAACTGGGGCGACCAAAATACCGGATCCTCAAAGACAGGGTGCCCCGGGTACTTTGCAATCAAGAACACAGCGTCCTGTAATAGGACGTCTCGCAGCCAGTGTAATAGCTCAATAAATGCGCCGGTGGCCTTATCGTCGGCCTCGAAATCACGCCAGCAGTCTAGTTGCAGCTATATTTGCAAGCGTAACCACGGCTCCGGCTGCACCGTTGCCCTCGGGATATAGTAACTACCAACCTACGTAGGCTCGAAGTCGGCTGCAGCGCGTATAAACTCGAATGGCAATGTAGTTATGTAAAAGCCGATCATCTGGTCGCCGTTTTCCCACCGGCCGGCGCGTCAGATCTGATCGTACAATAGTTAGTACCCTATACCTCTAAGCTGGTACAGCCTACTCTAACTGCGCGTCTGACACCCCTGCTATATCGACATTTTGCGCCGCTGCTACCTCGGTGCGTGGGTGGCCTTGCTCGTGTTGATGCCGCATATGCTGTAGAAGTCTAACGCCCACTTGTATACCGTTACGTACGACAGGTGCCCCGTATAATCCGCCTTGCTCCGGCGTAGCACCTTCGTCCGGTACCACAGCTCTGGCTGGCTGAAATTTATAAGAACGACGAAGGCCTTCGTCGGAACACCCCCCACCGCCTCCGTTTTAATGCCTTCTTTCGGCAAATCCAGGCAAAAGCAGTCGGCCAGCTCGAGGGGCAGCTTGTTGCTCGACCGTAAGAGCATGTAGTTGCTGAAAAGGAAGTCGACGTTCGTCCGGAAGCCGCTGTTCACATCGCTGAACCGCCACGCCGCCGCCGTATACTCGGGGATCTTCGCCGGCGAATACCCATCCTTGATCGTGTTTAGGATGCGGTCTGCCCACTCCTTGCGGCTCCGGGAAGCGGTTTCACGGAGGATATACCGCATAAGCGCCTTCTTTGCAAGGCCGTTAGTGTGCGGAGCAGGGTTCTTGTCTCTTGTCTTTTGTTTTATATAGAGGTTGATGATAGCGCTGCAGTAGAGTAGTACGGTGCTGTGCTGCAGTTTGAGCGCGGAGGTGCCAGCAGCCGAATCTAGACCGAGGTGGTGGAGGTCCGACTCCAACTCCAACTCCGATTCCAGATCTTCATCTTCAGCCGGACCCCCGCCAACGACAATAACGTCGGCCGCCCCAGCCGACGACGGGCTCTCCCTCTTCCGCCTCTTCAGCTTCCTTTCTGCCTTGAGCCGTTGCGTCTCGGCCTTGCGTCGTTTGCCGCGTTTCGGAGCGCGGGAGGCGATCTCTTCGTCAAGAAAGAGCACCAGCTTCCCCTCGTCAACAAGGTGGCCGGGCAGAGCTCTGCCTATCTACTGGCATACAGCCAGCTTTTTTTCCCGGCACGACATCTTGTTTCTCTTGCGCTTCTCTACTACCAGATCAACTCTACGATGCGCCCTCAAGCAGCCCCCTACCGCGCCGTCAGCATGAGCACTGCGACTGGAGCACACTCGGGCCAAAACGCAACAATATCCAGCGGGCTGAATGAGGAAAAAGCATCCGAGGCCCCCAGAGTTCCATGGCTCACGCCCACATGGAGAGACGTCACCTACCTAGTCGCAACCATCACCTTTTTCGCAACCTTGTTGTTCATTGGCGCCACGAGCACCAGCACCCGGGGCATCCATCCCATGGAAGGCGCAACGGAAGAAGAAGCCAAGAGCCCCAGCAGCCGAGCCTGTGGCAGCTCCGCCGCCGAAGCCATCGCATCCGGTTGCACATGGGACCAGCTGACCTGGTCCTGGTATCCTCCCCGGTGCCGGCACTACGCCAACGACGAGTTCCTCGCCTACCACGACTGGAAGTTCTGGATCGACCCGTTCAGGACGCAAGAAGTCGTCGGCGAGAACTGGACGCTGGCACTGGATGGCAAGAAGCACATCTGGACTCAGCGAGGCGAGCACCTCACGCACTGCGTGTTTTTCCTCCTCAGCGCCGGCCAAGCCGCGCGCGACGGTACGCCGTTGTCTCCGAGGCTTAGAGAGTACGAGCACATGCATCACTGCGCGTATTTTCTTCTGGACGTGATTCGGCGGGATGCCGACTGGGAAAGTATTGATACTAGCAATTGCAAAGTCTCGTTTGAAGAGCATTGTTAGCGCCGGCTCAGCTTTAGCTGAAGGCCCAGTGGGAAATTGTTTGTTGGGAACAGGCTGAAACACATTCACGGACACTGTAATTAGACCCGAGTGTCAAACTTGCTGTCCCTTTGGGACCCCCGTTGTGTACTGTGAGTAATGAACGCTTTGCTTCGTTCCGAGGCGGAGGCGGACCGGTCGATCGGGCAAGGAACGTCCAACCAAGCACTCGAGCGGCGCCACTTCCAAACGGATCCAGGATGCTTTGGTCAATGTACTACATTCAAGTTGGTCAGTCCGGCTTACCCACCTTAGTCGATGAGATGAGCTTGAGTTGTGGGCCAATTACGTGATGAATCAAAGGAAGGAGGTACACCAGGACGAGTACATCCTTATCGTGTTCGCGTTCATTAGGTGATACTTACTACGTCAAGGGATGACATACCTTTCCAGTGTAATGCCATAATATCTTGTCCAGTTGGCCTTACGCTTTGGTGACGGCTTACACGTGGGGGATGTCTTGCTCCAGTGTAACGGTATCACATCCTGTGTCGTCAGTGGGATGACTAAATACTTGACTTACTACATGTTCTTTTGCACGTCTCCTCTCCTTACCCAAATTCTCGGCGTCTCAGTACCGTGGGTCGCGTTGTAAAGTGTTTTCTCAATGCGAGTACTTATCTGGAACAGCCATCCAAAATTTAAAAGCTTACGCTGCACTTCTACCCTGCTCCAGCATCATCACTCCCAATCACAGAATCCTCTCTGCTTCATCTTATCTCCAATCAACAAACATACACCCCAGAATCAAGGAACCCCCATCCAATATGCGGTTCTCCGTCGCTCTTGTCGGCATTCTCGCCAGCGTCGTCACAGCCAGTCCCATCATCAGTGGTAAGGCCTCCTGCCCTGCCCTCCTCTCCTCTCCTCTCCTCTCTCCACCTCTTCAAATTTCCAAGTTTTTCCGATTCCTAGACTTAACGATTATGATACCTAGCTGGCAGTCCCCTTGTCGAGGAACGTACGCCGGCCGGCAACAAGCGGGAACCCCAGCGCGTTGCGCAGTTGGATTACGTCGTGTACTACAAGGATGAGAAGCGTGGGCAGGACCACGAGGCGCATTCCGCTGAGAAACGTACGCCGGCCGGCAACAAGCGGGACCCCCAGCGCGTTGCCAGTCGGATTACGTGGTGTACTACAAGGACGAGAAGCGTGGGCAGGAGCCCGGTGCTCAGTAGTCGGACCACGAGGCGCATCAGGGCTTATCCACCAACTACAAGGAATAGCGTAGAGTGGAGTAGAGCGAAGCTCGATGGGGTCGTTGGATCGACTGACGGAGCGCTGGGCGGTCTGGATCTGCTAGCGGTCGGTGGTAGTGGCTGGTCTGGGAGGCCGGAGGAATGGTTAGGTGGACTTTGGATCGAGCGTCGCAGAGGCTTGGGGAACATGTATCTTCGGGCTGGAGTAGTACATGGCCAGGCTTTGGCAAGAACTCGGGCTCTTTCGCTTTCGTTGATTTTGACCTGGTCATCTTTGAGTGGCTGTGATTCTGTGCCCAGGGAATACTGGCCCAGTTGAGAATGATGATGTCCTGGGTTCCCGTTCCCTTCAAAGCCACCGGTCCGTGGTGGTAAGTTGAACCTCCCGACCCTCAAGCCAGTCAGTCACAGCATGCATGACGACGGAAAAGTTATTGTCGCTCAGTCTTTAAGGCAAGGTGATTCGAACGTCGAGTGACCGGCATCTAAGCCGGGAGCATGCAGCACACAGAGAGAGCCAACCCGTTAGGTCAGTCGTTCATGGAGATTTCGGTGAAGATCTCAGTGGAAATTGCAATTTTCATCTGCTAAGCAACCTATAGACACCTGGTACCAGTAAGGATATTACGCAGTCCCACGTTAAGCTCCGATCCTGACTCTGCCGTGTAACGGAAAGACATTCCCTAGATTCCAGCCTTTCTTGCAAGAAGCCCAACAACTAATTAATCCCTCACCCAACAACCCGTATGGCCTACAAACGTCTTGATCGGCATGTTCCTGTAATCTGGGCCCTGATCTGCCATGTCCATCAAGAACTGCGAGCAGTGCATCGTGTGCTCCTCGCTCGCAATGATGCTGTCCAAGTTCTGCCGCTGCGCAAAGAAGGCGCGGAACTGCTTCCGCCACAGAATGGCACAGTGCACGATGTGGTCACGCTCGTTGGTGTAGTAGTAGTCATGCTCGGACATGGCGGCGATGGTCAGGCGCTGCCTGCGCGCCTCGTCGGCGAAGCCGAACCACGTCCCGTCGGCCTGGTACTCGGCCACGGCCGCCTCATCCATGCAGATGCCCGGCACCCAGTGGTTGCTCAGGATGTCGTAGGTGCAGCCGCGCTGCTTTGCCTCGGCCGTTGTGCGGCCGCAGGACAGGAATCTGGCGGTCGTGGTGATGTTGATGCCGTATTGCACGCGACTGGTGCCGGCTACGGCCGTGGCAGTTGCGCGGTGGTCCAGTGGTAGAAGGGCTTTTGTAAGAACGAGGAGAAGTGCGCCGGTCCAGACTAACGAAGTGAGGGAAAACACTATGAAGTGGGAGAAGAATGGGGAGAAAGTGAGATTGCGCAGGCTCTGCCAGCTGTAGTGGGACGTGTCCTGGGGCAGGAATTGAGCCCATCTCGGCCTTCTAGGAGTGCAGGGTGTGGGGTCCTTCAGGAAAGGTTCTGACTCCCCTTGCAGCGGCATTGTGCTTGATGTTGCGCACGAGAAGGCTGAGTCGGGTTCTCTCCTGGAGGAAGATGAAGCGAAGCTCTTCACGCGAGGAGCGAAGGCACGTAGTGAGAATGGCCTCGTCGGTACTAAACTCTTGGAACGGCGACGCATGCGGTGCCAAGGATGAATTACGTATCTCATGCTGGCTATCTCTTAGATAAGCCACTGACGGCCAGACTGGCGAGTCTGTAAGGTATTCAATTTTCTCACGTAAGGCCCTGATTTCGGTCTCGGCTCAGGGGATGATGAATCACTGCAGCATTCATGTCTGTTTTTGCCGTTCACTGCGCACTGGACAACTTTGAGGGTAAGGTATGCAGGGCATGCCTTGATGTGTACCAAAGGCATGGGCGAGCGGGGGATTGCCCCGGCTGCGCTGACTCCCTATAGGCTTGTCTCAATGGTCAAGAGTGTTGCAGGGTGCCTCACAAAGAGTGCTTTGTTCCCTGCCACTGTATATCTTTCCAGCCGGCCCACCACTGCCTTTTCCTCCACTTCCACAGCAACACACACAGGTAGAATACCACCACCAGTTCTGCCCAACCTGCCTGCATCCCCGGTAACATCAAGAGTCTGGTCACTTTGAGACACATTGCTAACTCCAGAGAAGAGCCAGGCCGATGCGAGCCCGTTCCGGGAGTTGGTATGCCATTGGGTGGCCGATTGATCTCTTTGTCCATTTCTCTCAGATCATACGGCGCGGGCCAGGCACTGGCCCTGTGGCCCCTTTCCTCAATGGGTCAGCCCGCCGCTTGTATATAGTGGGGCTTTCAAGTTGTTGTCGGTGTGAGCAGTCCAACCCGTTGTCTCTCTGTAATTTTTGAAGATGAAAAGAAGAGGAGAAGAAGGAAAAAAAAAAGAAAGAAACAAAGAAAGACCGACAAAGAAAACAGACGAACTTACAGCTTAATACGGCCGATGGGGAAGCTCTTCTCTCTGAACCGCAGCAGCCCAAAGCTCCGTAGGCGGCGCCTGATACCCATTGCCTATCTGCTGCTGCTGCATTGTATATCCCCGTGTACCAGCATTATCAACCCGAAGCGGGGAGATTGTGCCGCCCACCGTGCTACACCTATTGTTGTCGCCCACCGGCCGCTCCACCACGCCTCCTCCCCCTCCCGGCCGTTCCCGCTTTCTCCTGGCAGCAGCACGCCGCACGACAAACGCAATTCCACCCGCAAGAAGTGCCACGTACACCAGCCACCAGGCCACCGACCGAGACCAGCACAACCACACCGTTATCCCCAGCACCCCTCCCCCCGAGGGCCCCGGCCGCAGGCTTCAGCATCCAGTGTTGCCCCGCGTAGTCGCGGCACGCTAGAGGCGGCTCCAACGTGTCGGCGTATACGTCCAGGTGCGCGTCCAGCCCCGTGAAATTGTTGCTTAGCCGGGACACGCCCGCCGGCCACGAGTCGAAGCGCCAGAACTGGCCCGTGAAGCGGCCCGTGCCGGCGAGGAGTTCGTCGGCGCCTGTCTAGCTGTTGGTAAGCGTGCAGGAGGAGCCGGTGCTGAGAGTCGCTATGGTGGTGGAGGTTCCAGGGGATAATTACCTACGGGGTGATAACATTTTTGGTTGGTGATTGTCAGTGGCTTTCTTCGAGTTGTTGTAGTAATTAAGGGCAAAATCCAGTCATGCACGAGGTCTTGGAATGCCTCCCTGCTGATGGGCCCGCCAAAGTCGTCCTTGAATTTGGAGGAAGGCCAAGGATGATCGGGGAATTCTTGGAGGAAGGGGCATCTCATCTCATGGGAGGAACACATAAACGCCCTGTTTATCAAAGTGATATTGCCCTGTGGACGATATTCGAACATTGGGCCTGTACAGTGGGATACAGGGTTCACTTACCGTGGCAGCGTTCACTGTCCAGGGGATTTGGCCATTGTCATTTGGAGCTACATCTGGCGATGAACAGTCACCGAGGTGTGCGAATTTGTACAAGTTAGAGCATGTACAGTGCCGTAGAGTCAGGATAGTTAGGTTACCAAGTCGGAATCCCTGCGTGCCAAGGCCCCGTGCTTGCCCCAGCAGGGGGCCCAGCTTCGAGAGTCGAGACGGCTCCCCGGAACACTTTGCTGTCTACCTACCTAATAGTGCTATTTTCACACCTACACCTTCGCCTCGAACCTTTCCACGATTGTAGAGCGGTGCCCAGAATGTGCAACGGCAACGAGCAAAAGTCAATCAAGCATCGATATTGGCGCCGTGTTGCAGCAGAAGAAGCGTCAGCTGCTCCGATCCGCTCTGGACGGCCACATGCAGGGCCACATTCCCCAGCGCGTCCTTGCTATTTAGATCGACCCTACTATTAGTCTCCAGCAGCATCTTGACCCACCGTCTTGTTGCCGCTCTGCACCGCCTTGAAGAGCGCCGTGCGTCCCAGAAAGTCCGTCTCGTACGGGTTCGCCGACTTCTCTAGCAGCAGCTTTACCAGCCGCTCCGAGCCGCACTCGGCGGCCAGGTGCAGCGGCGTGGCGCCGTTGTTGTCCTGCCTCGCAATGTTTGCTCCCTGCTCCAGGAGCAGCCGCGCTAATTATAGACTCGTTCCCATTGCAGACGGCAAGATGGAGGGCTGTCTGTCCTTGGTCGGCGAGAACCGGCGGGCCAGCATCGGAAGCATCGGGGTCGTCCTTTTTCTACTGAACCTGGTCGATGGCCCAGAGCGACATGTCTTCGCGCTCCATGGCCGTGGCTGGAGACGTGACGGCCAGCGGGGCGGCTGGCAAGCTATTGTCTAGAAGCCCGTCGGTGGCGGCATGGGAGGCAGGTGGTGATGCTACGGCCGTGGTGGTCTCGACCGATTCGAGCCGCCCAAGCGCCGTTTCCAGAGCTTGCATTCGCTCTTTCTGGTTTCGCCCTGAGAGATTCGGTTAATCACCATTCGAGCAACCGTCCCGAGATCAAGACGCAGTCCAGGCAGAAAGAAACCGCAAACGAGTGTTCGTGGATGTGAGTGAGCGGCAGTGCACTGCAGGTGGAAGGGAGTGGAGGGTGCTCGAGGTTCATCTTACGGTAATTCCTCTGGGCGATCCGGTTCTGTTGCCGCTTACGCTCTCGCTTGTGCTCTCGCTTGTCGAGCTCGGCCAATCTTGCACCTCCCGCGACTATCGTATCGGACAGTTGGGCGTGGGAATTATACATTGGAGTCCTGTTGTAATGCATGTGCAATTAGACGCCCAGCCTAACCCGCTGGTCTTAGCGATGATGATGATGCGAGGCGCTTCATCTTCAGTCCCGGCTTCTTTCTGGCCGCCGCCCCTACATATCCACCCAAGTCCAGTCCGACAGTTCCAGAGATGGCCCCCAAGTCCAATCCCGACAGTTCCAGATAGGGCAGGCAGCCTTTAGGGGCGGGGTTTGCATATGTTGGAAGACCAACAGCCACGGACCTTATCCACGGTTATGAACGCAGGCAAACATATGGCGCAATTGAACGGCCCGGCTGGTTGCACAGTATCCTGCAACCACATCGGGCGCCAGCACCCGGAATCTCGACAACTTCCAATCAAACTCTGGAGGCTGGAGAAAGAAAGAAACAGCGAATTCCAGAAACAAAGAAGAAGAAAAAAAAGTGAGATGACAGCTCACCATCATGATCCAGCAGCGAGTTCCATCTTCGTTTCGTTATGGAGACTTTCATTCTCATGAACTTCACCTGCGGCTGCCGTCCACCCGACGGGCTGCCATCCACCCAACAAGCTGCTGGTCGCACTGGGTCTTCTGCAGAGTCAGGGCTCTTGCAAGCTGGAACCGGTTGGGACTTACCGTTTTATAGCTCGTTGGGCCGTGATCAGTTCACCCAGGCCCTTCGGCGGGAGTTCGAGGGAATCAAGAAACAACCCAAATCCCCTGCAAGAGTCCTTAAGCCCCCTCTCGACCTGCCTATGGGCTATCCCTACCTCGTCACCTTCACCGCCTCCAGCCCCCCGACTGGGAGACTACCAGCATCACCAACCAAACATGGTGTTGTTGCAACAGATCCCTCAGCCTCCCCCGCTCTTCACCGCCACGCCGGCCTCGGTCATCCAGGACGCCGAGCGCCTGGTTGAGACGTCGCGTGAAACGCACAACTGCATTGCCGCCAGCGTGTCGCCCGAGACGGCGTCGTTCGACACTGCCATCCTGCCCATCGCGCATGCCGAGAACGCCAGGATTCTGGGAGCGCGCATCCTCGTGTTCCATGAGTCCGCGTCGCCGGATCCCGGGCTCCGCGAGGCCTCGCGCAAAGCCCGGGCCCTTCTGGACGATTTTTCCGTCGAGATGTTGATGCGTGAAGACCTGTTTGCGCTCGTCGACGCCGTGCTGACCAAGAGTGGCACCGACGAGAGCAGTAGCATCATCGATGCGGAATCCCGCTATCTGCTGGCAAAGCTCCATCAGGATCACACCAGCAGCGGCCTGAAGCTGCCGTCTGGCCCCGTCCGAGACCGCTTCATAGAGATTAAGAAGCGTATCGCACGGCTCGCGTCCGAGTTCAAAAGGATCGTGGCTGTGGCAGACGACGTCCTCTGGCTAACCCGCTCCGAGCTGGATGGGGTGCCCGAGACTATACTGTCGGGACTTACCAAGGGAGAGGGGATAAACGAAGGCAAGTTGGGGTTGCGGCTACTGGTGGATCGCGTTGCTGTAGGGGCAGCGCTCCGGAGCGCGCGGAGCGCCGAGACACGCAGACGCGTTCACCTGGCCGACGCCAGCACGTGTAGCCGGAACATCCCCGTGTTCAGAGAAGTCGTGGTCCTCCGAGACGAAGCAGCTCGCCTGCTGGGCTATCCCAACCATGCGGCATTCCGCATGCAGGAGAAGATGGCCAAGACGCCCGACAGGGTCAACGCATTTCTCTCCGACTTGCAATCGAGGTTCGCTATTGTACGCCGGGGTGAGATTGAGAAGCTGAAGGAGGTGAAGCGGCGGGAGATCGAGTCCCAGGGTGGCGTGTTTGATGGCCAATTTTTCTCCTGGGACGATATATTTTATGATGGCTTCCTTCGGGACAGGAGTCACAGGACCAGGAAGTCGAAGCCCGGCGCGCAGTCTATGGTTCGGGAGTACCTCCCCGTGCAGGCTACGGTTACTGCCATGCTCGGAATCTATGAGCATCTGTTTGGCCTCCGTTTCAGGGAAATCCGAGGAGCAGAGCGCGATAAACTCTCGCCCTCTGGACGCGGCAGTGATATCGTCTGGTATAAGGACGTACAGATCTATACGGTCTGGGATGACGATGCTGAACACGCTTTCCTTGGCTACCTGTACTTCGATCTTTATATCCGGGACGGCAAGTATGGGAACCCCTCCAACTTCAATATAGTACCGGTAGGTCCCGCGTCACTTCGCGTTACCAAGGGCCATCTTCTAGCGAACCGATTCACTTAACTTACCTGAATCAGGGCTTTACTCGGGCGGACGGCAGTCGCCAGTATCCCGCAACTGCTATCCTTTGCAGCTTCCCAACACCCACACCTGAGAGGCCGTGTCTCGTGGGCCACTTCCCTTCTGTACTTCTGTTCCACGAGCTGGGGCATGGGATCCACGACCTGGTATCCAAGACGACGTATGCTCGCTTTCACGGCCCGGACGGGACTCCGGTGGACTACGGCGAGATTCCGAGCCAGGTTATCGAGAACTGGTGCTGGATCCCCGCGCAACTGAAGGCCATGAGCAAGCACTACACGTACCTCGCGCCCGAGTATCTCGCGGTATGGCAAGCTAAGAACGACGGGCAGCCTCAACCCCCGGAGCAGCTCCCCGATGAGCTGCTCGAGAGCATCGTCGGCCTGGACCGCCCAAAGCTGGAGCCCTTGCACTACCTCCGACAGCTGTCTATGTGCGTGTTCGACATGGCGGTGCATCAGCCGAGAAGTCACGAGGAGATCGAGGAAATGGATATCGCGGCGATGTGGAACAACCTACGTCGATCTCTGTGCCTCTATGACGATCCGGCAGCCGCTGGCCATGCGGGCGAGGAGGGCCATGGTTACACAACCTTCCAACATCTTGTCGGCGACTACGACGCGGGCTACTACAGCTACTTGTTGTGCGACTCCCTACGACCCAATAGCCTGCTCTCCTATGCTGACTTAGTTATACCTACTTAGCTCGAACGTGTTCTCGGCCGACATTTTCCACTCCGTCTTCAAGGCCGACCCTATGGACGCCCAGGCAGGCCGGAGATACCGATATACCGTTCTCGAGAAGGGGGGAAGCCAGGATGGGATGAAGATATTGTCTGATTTCCTAGGTCGTGAGCCCGGTACAGGGCCATTTCACGAGGAACTTGGTCTTCTAGCGAAAACGTGACGTTTTGTGTAGCAGCTAGTTAGGCCCCCCATTTTCCTCTTGTTGTGCTTCGTTTCCTTGTTTTCTACAGCGGCAGATTACGGCCATGATGACTATGCACCCACTGGGTTCTTTCAAATCTATATTCACGATAAGCCAGGCTTCGCAACGGCAATCGAAGTTCAAGTTCTTATTGAAACACAGTCTTTAACGATTTACACTGCGGATCTAGCAGGGCGGATAGATGATCTCGAGAATAGCCCCAACGACGTCCGGATCCCCGTCCGCGAGGTCTAGGATCGTGGTGATGCAGTGGTCCGTGTGGCCCTGCTTGACCGTCTCCCCATCCGTTATGCTCCCCCGGATCAGCGCCCGGTTGAGCTTCTTCCACATAATTATACAAGCAATGCGCCGCGTGCCATCGACGCGTCGTCCAGATCGGGGCCGTCTGCGAGCCCAGCGTGTCGGGGTCGTCCGTGTACTGGCCCGTGCCGTTTGGAAACGCGTAGAACTTCCAGTTGTGCAGCGCCGCGAACTCGTCGACGAGCTCGTAGTCGATGCATTTGGGAGGCAGCCAGGCCGTGGCGATGGGGTCGAAGTGGCCTTGGGCGATCGCCTCAGACGGCGTCTTGCCGCAGGGCAAAGGCGTGAAGGTCTGCGCCCAGGTCAACTGTCCTGATGGAAACGACTTCCCGTCCTGCGTTAGGACGTGCTCATGGAGGCTCGTGGGTGGCGGCGCGGCGAGCTCCCAGCCCCCCAGGAAGGCGGCAGCGAGCAGTGCCGCCTTCAGCAAGTAGCTCCAACCGCTCCAAGCTCCGGGTCGTTTCCTCTCGAGAATGGCGGTGCGTGGTGCTGCCGGGAATTTCTCGTGCTCAGATGAACAGAATGGTCCGCCCGGCCCGCCTTCCGCGCCGCTGTCCCCCGCATCTTCCTCAGCAGGCGCCGTCTGGCGTGTTGGTTCATCGTCCAGCATCCCGAGGACCTCTATGCTACGTCGATGTAGCCGCTCTTCCCACCAGCGGAACACGGTTTGCTGAAGAAACTGTGCCATTATTCTGGCTCCTGCGGCTTATGGGTGGAAGATCCGGTAGTTAGTTCAATTCAAGTCTACCAGTAGGGTTCGTGGCACCGTGAAAGGTGCGTCTCGCTGCAGCTCTGGCGTTGTCAGCTATGCCACGAGATGTTCAAACTCGCTGAAGATCACAATTACGGAATTACGTGAGCCGTCTGGCCAAGTCGAACAGTGGCCGCCCGTGTCCCGTTTCTACATAATTAGTATATGTGTGGGGTGTTTGCGATTACGTTAGGTCGGCTGGCTTACGTTAACGTACGTTATAAGCGAGATGAACATATAAGCGAACTGAACACTTCCCACTACCCTATAACAACTACCCTCAATTATACCGCATCAACACTAGGAACCAACTACAATTACATCAGAAACAGCTGAATCAGACCCTTCTGCAACCTCCTGGCACGGACAAGCATTATAGCCAGGCTTGCCACACACACCACAGCACCGAACCCTTGTACGACCCCCCCCTACACTACCACTATCCGGCTGCGTTTCTTGTACCACCTCCCCAACCATAGCCTTCTGGTCCAGCAGATCCTTTGCATCTTGTACGACAAGCGATCTTCCAAGCTATATATATATTCTTTTAGCTCTCTGGCGCTTACTAAGTACCTCGTTAGCCTTATAGAGCGAAGAGACTTCGGCGCGAAGAAGGGCTATCTAGTGCATCACAGCCGTTACACCCTTGGCCAGTTGGTCTATAGCAGCTAACATTGAAGTCGGGGAGCTATTTTGATAGTTGGCGATATAAGTCTTGATAAGTGTTGACTGTACGTTAGCTTCCTGGGGGTTGTATAGTATCTAGAAGATCTAAGGTTATAGAGTGCCGGGCTACGAGGTTAGGGGTGATAGGGTATGAAGCTTGATATCTAGCTTGGAAAGCACTCTCTCTAGATCGTATAGTATAAGGCTAGCCCCTATGAAGCCGCTCTAGATATTCCTCTTAGTAATAGAGGCAAAGCAGGTTATACGAAAGCTATAGAGGAACTCGAGCTTACTTATATAGTTGATATATATCTATATCAAGTCCTTAACCTAGCGACTATATACCTGTTTCAATAGCCTAAAGCAGCTAACATCGAGTAGCTAAAGGAGGTACGAAGAATATAGAAGTATATAGAGCGTAATAATATTGTTCTACTAGCAATGGAGCTCGAATTCAGTCGAGTGGTTGCTTTCGTGGCCGTCGAGGATCAATAACCTATATTTGCCTTTTGTCTAAGGCGCTATATAGTAGTCGAAGTACTTGATCTAATCCAGGCCTACTATATTAGTAGTTTAGCTATTGTCGGTGGTTATGATATGCTAGTCGGCTAGGAGGTCGTACTCAGTATACTAGTTAGCGAGATAGTACTATACGGCTAAGATGATGAATGGAGGGATAGCCCAGCCGATAGCATTAACGCCCTAGATCACCGTTGCCTATTCGCAGTTGCTAGGCTAGGCTAGCTTTACCTTACTCAGGCCATCTAAGATTGTAACCACTATACCTATGAAGATGATACCCATTATGAACCTAGTCTTGTCGAAGTTATAGATATCATCCTCCACGATACTATACTTAGCTTTAACGTTCTATACGAGCGTGAACTACTCGCCGATAACCTTTGGATCTTCGTACTTAGCCCTCTGGTAGTCGTATCTATGCGAGTAACGTATACAGAGCTCTGGCTAGCGTTTGACGAAGTTATAGGCCCAGAGCTTGCCGACAGAGGGCGCGTCACATACATATAGCAGTTGGTTGGCCATATCTTCTACACCAGACAGTCTTGGTGGAAATGATCGTGCATCTAGCTCAATCATATACTGGACTATCGTCTCTTCTTCTAGATCGGTGAGCTTCCGCGAGTTGGCTAGAAGGTCGTGTCGTGCAGGCTTGCCGTCGCGCCGGTTCCGGATAGTATTAACCATCACGTTATAGATCTTTACTGTAGCGCGGAGACTAAGATTTGGATCGTTCCGAATAGCTTCGAGGGCCAAGATTACCCTAGCTTCTTTTGAAGCAGAAGATATGTTTGGATGTGGAGGATTTTGATGCTTGGTTAGAGAGGAGATGCGTCGCGGTCAAAGTGTTCAGCTTGCTTATATGTTCATCTCGCTTATAACGTATGTTATCTAGACTCGCTTATATTCGGTTAGTATACACATTTAAGTCACTTAATAAGATCGTCGCCTCTAATCGGCGAAATAGATAGCTCTCTGCTCGAACGTCTAGCTATTGTAATACTTCTATCGCTATTAATATATATATCGAAGCTCAGGAACAAGTTAGTATCTCTAGGGATAAGGTGAACCAACCTAATCGAGTCGCCCAGCACTAGAGGACACTCGTAAGACCCTCGCCTATCTTTATTATTATATACTCTAAAGCAGCAGAAGGGCTCGTATATATACTATTCCTTGTTATACCTACAGCTTTATACTAACTATCTTAAAGCAACAGATCGCCGATAAAAATTACTGAGCTAGACTTAGGACAGCTTGCCTCTATTATTATACAAAGCATACCTGTTGGAATTGTTATGGGACAGAGTGATGCAAAAGGTAATCATTAAGTCCGTGCACCCACCTCCCGATCAGGCCGCCAACCGGTCAATTTTTTCACTCTCCCTGATTTGGCACCCTCTCTGTTCCAAACCACCCGGTTCCACCAAAACAAGCCCAAATTGAGCCCCGTTACCCTCATTCGATTCCTCTGT
>MU854589.1:0-35275 GCA_033296685.1 Parachaetomium inaequale | reverse complement strand
CCTCTCTCACATCCCCCTTCGTCAGGCATATATTCATGCCCTGCACACACCCACCCACCCATCCATGCATCCATCCATCCACTCATCTCATCTCATCACATCCCACCCCTATGACCCGTCCACTCCTCCACCCGGCAGCGGCGAAAACGGTCCCCCTTCACAAAGGCAAGGAAAGGAAGGCCATAACCAATCTGGTGCCGCAAGTCCCTCCCTTTTCGGTAGTGAAATGACGAACCCCCCCTGAATCCCATCCGTGTATTGACAAGCAGGGGGGTGTGGATATGGAAGGGATGTGCATCGCAAGGACGACTCTGAGCGAGCCATGAGATGCTCTATCAGATGAACGCGAAAAAAAAGGGGCCGAGAAAAAAAACAAACTCGCTCCGAATATGTAACCCCCGAAAAAAAAAATTGCAAATGCCTCGGCGCAACCGCTCAAGGCAACCTGTGCCCCGTGCAACATGCCTCCTCGCCCGACTCAGAACGAAAGAGATCATTCGTTCGTCGGAGAAGTGGGTGAGCTGCGAGGACAGCGTTAGCAAAATGCTGAAGACTCTTTCGTACGGCAGAGCAGGACTTACTACTGGTCACCACTGCCTCCAGACGGGCCGCGGCCCGGAGTCCTCGGCGAGAAGGAAGGCGATGTTGGCGAGTAGCCGGGGCTGGTCGGCGACATTTGCTGCCCCGGTGACCGATGGAACGACGGGCTCGTCGGGGAATAGGCATCCGGCGATGTAGGCGACCAAGTGGGCGACGCCGGCGAGTATGACGGCGAGGTGGCATGCAGATTCGGCGACGCCGGGCTGTAGCTCGGACTCGTGGGAGAGTACGACGGAGATGTCGGGGAGTTGAACTGCGCCGGCGACGTCGGAGAGTAGTGCCTCGTCGCGGCAGGCGATGCCGGTGAGTAGCTCGGCGACGTCGGGCTGTAGTTCGGGCTCGTCGGGCTGCCAGGCCGCAGCATCGGCGAGGTGGGCGAGAATGACGGAGATGAGGGGCTGAACTGGGGGCTCGACGCATACCGGCCTCCAGCGTCGAGAAGAGGCGAAGTGGGCGAGTACCCAGCTGGCGACGACGGCGAGTACCCGCCGTAGCTGAACGGCGAAGTGGGAGATGTGGAGAAGGGGCTGGTAGCACGCGGGCTCGTCGAGTAGGGATTGACAGTGCTGGAGCCAAAACCGCCGCCGTACTCGCTCCCTGGGAAACCGCTCGGGCTGTCGGAGCCTGCGCCCTGGATCGGCGAGAAATTGCCCGCGGTCGGGGAATAGCTGCCCAGATACCCATTATCCGCCATCGGCGACCCAGTGTCGTAGGGCGTCGCGGCGCCCTCGAGTTGGGTGCCCTTGATCGTCATGCCAGGCATCAGACCCATGCGAGAGTTGTCCGAGATGACTGTCTCGAGCATCTTAGGGTCGAGGAGCACATCAAAGTGACCGGTGCCCATGGGTGCCATCTGGCCCAGCATGACGTTCTCCGAGATACCACGGCAGTCATCGAGCTCACCGACGGCAGCAGCCTCGAGCAGAATCTCAACCGTCTCCTCGAAAGAGCAGCGCATCAGAGCACCAGTGTCGGCGCGGTTGATACCGTGACGCGTCACCGCGGCGATGCTGCCACGGTAGGTCATGACGTCGACAAGAAGTGCCAAATGCCGGTGGTTCACGTAGGAACCGTCGAAAGCAAGCACCTGAGTCAACTCCTGCATAAGGGCGGACCGAGCTGCTTCGATGCCGAACACATCCACGATCTGGTACAGGTCGTTTGTGGATGTCCGCTTCGTGTCGACGCCATCGATGATGAGGACGTCTCTCAGGGACGTGCCCTGCGTGTCGAGATACCACTCCATGCATTCCGGCGTGTCCTTGTTGGCCACTTGAGAGCCGTCTGCCATCTCCACCAGCTTGGTGCCCTTGTTCAAGAAGGCACGCTCGATGCCGGACACGCCGCGCAGGGTGCAATTGTCAAGAAGGTGCTTCTCAAGGCGTTTCAGCATCACATCATCCTCGATGATCTTGTTTCCATCCTCGTCCTTATCGTCATCCTGGCGGATGACTCGGATGCGAAGGACCATCTCCTCTGCGTTGTTGTCGCTGAAAATGACCGCCACGTCCTTCCTGTACTCGTCCTTGATGCGCTGCGCGACATCTTCCACACGCAGACCCTTGTCAAGCATCTTCTGCCGGTCCAGAGTCAGTCTCAAGAGCCAGCGGGATTGGCTTTCAATGGAATCCAGATCCGACGAGTCTGGAATCAGGAAGTAGGATTCGACCATGTCGTAGTCCTCCGGGATGTTGGTGGACGTGACGTCCGGATCGTAGTAAATTTCCGTGATCGCCGTAACGGAACGAAGACTGGTATGCTCAACAGCATTCCGCATCTTCTTCGCATCCTCCTGGGTCGCATTCTCGGAATCCAGGTAGACAACCATGGACGGAGTCTTGATGTCCTTTGCGACATTAAGAATTTCCTTGAGACGGGGAACACCCAGCGTGACGTTCTTGGACGACACACCAGCAAAGTGGAAGGTGTTCAGTGTCATCTGCGTGGCCGGCTCTCCGATCGACTGGGCGGCCAGCACACCAACCATTTCACCAGGGGCGACCATTGACCGAGACCACCGGTTCTCCAGCTCGCCCAGGATGTGCTGGAAGGCCAGTTTGTTGATCCTCTGCTCGACAGCGAGACGCTTGTACGCCAAGCGCGACCGCAACTGGATCTTGAACAAGATCGTCGAGTTGTAGTCGGCCTCCTGTGAGATGGGATCGGCGCCGCGGACCACGATCATTCGGTCGAGCAAGGCCTGAACGGCGGGGATAACGTCGCTGGGTGTGAGGTCGCTACGATGAGACTCGTCGACCTTGAAAAGCTTCTTCGCCGTCTCGATGATACGAGCGATATTGAGAGGGAGTTGCATGTTATCCTCGGCCAGCTTGCGGCGGTTGATTTGTCGCACGAGCTTGCGATCAGCCAGCAGCTGCTCGTACTCCTGGTCCAAAAGCCCCTGCACCGCCGGATCGCTGATCATTTCCCTCCCGTACTCGAGAGACTCGAGAGCGGCGGCGGAAGTCGCCTCATCCATAACGTCCAGACGGAACCGCTTGTCGAAATGGCCGTCCGACATGTTCATGTGGTCCACTCGTTGCTTCTCGATAGAGATACCGTCCAATCCGTCCTCGCCGTAGACGAACTGGATGATGTCGCCCAGCGAGTTCCGCACCGTGCCGTCGTAGCGCGCTTCTGCGTCCTCAAGCGCCTTGACAAGGCGGCGCTGGATATAACCCGTCTCAGCTGTCTTGACAGCGGTATCGATCAAACCCTCTCTACCGGCCATGGCGTGGAAGAAGAACTCCGAGGGTGTCAGACCACGGAGATACGAGTTCTCAACGAAGCCCCGGGCCTCGGGAGAGTAGTCATCCTTGGTGAAATGAGGGAGCGTGCGGTACTTGAAGCCGAATGGAATGCGCTTTCCTTCAACGATTTGCTGCCCGACCAAAGCAGTCATCTGCGAGATGTTGATCGAAGAGCCCTTGGAACCGGACCGCGACATTGTGACTGCATGGTTGAGGTCCTTCAAACTCTTCTCGGTAGACGTGCCGGCCTTGTCGCGAGCCTTGTTGAGAGCGGTCGAGACCTTGTTTTCAAAAGTCTCTCGAATGTTCATGCCGGGGAGCGGCTCAAGCTCATTGTTGGTAGCTTGCTGTGTCAGCCGGCGAACCTCTTCCTTTTCGTCGTTGATGTGTTTTTGGATCAGCTCGATGGTCGTCGCATCGGGAATCGTATCACCAATGCCGATGCTGTGTCCGTTATGCAGCAGCCAGTAGTTGACTACCCGCTGGCAGCCGTTGAGGAAGTCCATAGCACCGTGGGGGCCGAGCTCGTTGTAGCACAGATGGACAATACCACCTCCCGCGGCGCCGACGCTCTTCTTCGACAGCAAGCCGAACATCAATTCTCCTTGCTGGATGAGAAGACCGTCATCCTTGAACGGGTGGTCCTTGTCAGGCTGCTCCGAGTTCATGTGGATGTTGATGATGTTGGGAATGATCATGCTGATGATCTGCTTGCCAGTCCACCGGGGGCGAGGCTTGAAGATGGCCGGAAGAGGGATGATGCCATCCCAGTCAGGCACCCACATCATGACGTTCATCACCTCTTCCTTGGTGAGGAACACGTCCCGCCGGCAGAGCTTATACACGCCAGCCAACGTGTCCTGGACGATACCCATCAGAGGGCCGTTCCTCTGCGGCGAGACGATGTTCAGAGGAACCATGCAAAGCTCCTTGACCTCGGCACGCGTCTCCTCGGTCTGGGGGACGTGCAAGTTCATTTCGTCACCATCGAAATCGGCGTTGTAAGGAGAAGTGACGGACAGGTTGAGCCGGAAAGTAGAATAGGGCATGACGCGAACTCTGTGACCCATCATGGACTCCTTGTGGAGAGACGGCTGACGGTTGAAGATGATGAAGTCTCCATCCATCAGGTGGCGCTCCACCTTCCAGCCGTACTCGAGTTGAATGCCAGTCGCCCGCCGATGGTGGCGGAGATCAAGGCGGGTACCGTCTGAGCGGACGACGAACCTGGCCCCCGGGTGCTCATTCGGTCCGTTTTGGACGTACTTTGTCAGTTTGGCAATGTTGTAGGGCGTGACCGTTTCGGGGTACGTCAGGGTACGGGCAATGCTGCGCGGCACGCCGACCTCGTCCAACGAGATGTTGGCATCACCGGTGATAACAGTACGCGCCGAGAAGTCGACACGCTTTCCCATCAAGTTACCCCGAAGACGGCCCTCCTTTCCCTTCAAGCGCGCACGGATGGCTTTGACAGGACGGCCACTCTTTTGCAATGCCTGCGGCTGGCCAGCAATGTCGTTATCCATGTATGTAGCGACATGGTACTGGAGGAGGTTCTCGAAATCCGTGACGATGTGCTGCGGCGAGCCCTCTGCGATGGCCTGCCGGACGTTGCCGTTGGCGCGGATGATATCGCCGAGCTTGTACGTCAGATCGTCCTCGTTCCGCAAACCCGTCCCGGTTCCGTCCATAGAGATGCTGGGACGGACGGGGGGAGGGGGGACGGGGAGAACCGTGATGATCATCCACTCGGGCCGAGCCTGAGAGATGTTGAGGCCAATGTCGATCATCTCCTCGTCCGACATGCGGCGGAAGATGTTCAGGGCCATCTCTGGCGTGACGACTTTCTTCTCCTTAGTCTTCACGCCGTCCTCATCCTTGCTTTCAACGCTGCCCCAAAGCGTGAGGGCCTGCTGGCGGATGACGGGCTGTACGTTTCCACATCCTCCATGACCCTCGGCAGACCCCCCGGAAGCGCCATTGGGGTTGAATTCGCCATCCTCGGCCTGCTTGGGGGGGTCGTTGTCGCAGCGCTTCTTGCTCTTGCAGATATCCCAAACTCGCTTGAATCGGACCTTGGGATCCCGAATTCGCATGGCAGCGGCATACTGAGGGTCAGACTGGTGAGGCGTCAGCATCAGTCACACAAAGACTACCCCGTCAGGCAAACTAACTCGATCGGCCAAAACCTTGCTACAGTTGTGGCAAACCATCTCGAGTAACTTCTTTGTGCGCCTGATGAAGCCAGGGTGGAAAACGGGCCTGGCCAACTCGATGTGGCCAAAATGGCCAGGGCACTCGGTCATGTTCTCAGTGCACGTCTTGCACTTGAACTGTCGGTCGACGGAGCCGAGAAGGGGATCGTTGAGACCGCCATCGCGAGGCTTCGTTCGGGTCTCGTCCATAGTCTCGGGGTAGAGAATGTGGCAAACGCTCATCCCCTTGATCTCCTCAGGGGACAAGAGCCCAAACTGGATCTCCCTGATGGTGCGGATCGGCGCACTCGAGTGCGCAAAGATAAGGTTCGCCATTTTGATGTCGCGTAAATCCCGAACTAAGTATCAAGGAGAAATCGAGATGCGAGATTGGTGCGAAACAGCGACCGATGAATTACTGGTAAAGTGGTCAAGCGAATGTCGCGGTATGGAGACGCGCGCGCGGCGAGCTGGCGAAAAAGGTCGAATCGCAGTTGAAGAAGAAGGGAAATTAATGCACGGCTGGTAGGAAATTTGATGGCGAGAAAACAGGCGCGATGATTTTTCGCGATGCAGTTATGACCTCCTCCCAACGCTTTCCAGGCCAGCGGCCTGAAGCAGCGACCGTCAAAAGCTCGTCGTTTCCAGTGTCGCTGCGGCTCGGAAAAATCGATCGGCTCGAAAATCGCAATCGGCGCGTTCAAGATTCTGTCGGAGGGAGATGGGCGACAGGAATCGGGGGGCTCTCGACACGATTTGCGATGCCGCGGAGAGTTGTTGAATGGGTGGTTTGGGGAAAGGAAGATGGCGTTTGCCCAGAAAAGTTCGTCTTGACAAAGCAACGCGGGAGAGAGGCGAGGCGGCTGACGGGACCCACTTTGGGGGAGGTCCACTTTTAACACAAAGCAATCCGATCGGAGAGCCGCACGGTACAACATGTGACCTGTTTTACTTATGAGAATCAGTGGGCGTATCAAGTACCTAGCCCGTACCGAGCGAGTCTGCTCTTTGTTCGGCTTCTGATCAACCATCATTAGTACCGCCTGTTCAGTTAGGTAGGTACATTCGTGCACAAGGTAGGTTAGTTCATGTGTCTCTCACGAATTGGTATCACTTGATTATTTTACTAGGCCTGAAAGCCTAAAACCTGGTAGCTGCCTGCTTACATTACTTCTTCTTCCCTCGTCCTCGTCCAGTCCCCCCTGTTTTCTTGCCAGGCCCTCTCTCCTCGCCTGTCATTTCACCCTCGTCCTGGTCCCCCGGACTCTTCCTCCGCAGTGTCCCAAGCCCCACATTCACAAACTCTTCCTCGCTGTCCGACTCGCCCAGGTTAAACAGGATGGGCATGCGGAACGCGTCCACGTCGTCTTCCAGTCCACCGCCGTTCTCCACGGTCAGGACATCAACGGCCTCGTCTTCTTGGTCGAGCCGCCGCTTTTGGATCTCCTCCTGCGGGTGGATGTCGAACTCGTCCTCTTTCTCAATGTACTCGACGTTCTCTTCAACCTCGGCAAAGTCGGGCGCGAGGGCCGACCACCGCTGTGGGCTCGTGACGGACCAGATGTTGATCCTACCAGTCTCCAGACCGCACGCAGCCAGCAAGGCACGGTGCGGGTGCCATTCAATGACCCCCTGCTCCTCCTTAGGCCCCTCCAGCATGCGCACCAAGCTGCCATGCCCCCGCTCCCAGATGTAGAGCTCGTGGTTGTTGTAGGTGGACGCAGCGACGTACTCGCCCGTAGCGCTGAAAGCCACGTGGTTCCACGACAATCTGTTGACCACGTCTTGGAACTTGTGCTCGAGAGGTATTTGTATCGTGTCCGGATCGAGGTCTGCTGCAGAGAGGTTTGGCACGATAAAGGTTCGTATTATGCGGTCCTGGGCGTTCACGAGCAGCTCCTTGCCGGACTCTGTGAGCCGTAGTGTTGTGATGATACCGCTCGCTATCTTTTCCGAGTAGATGATCTCGCGGGTCTTGGCATCGATGATATTGAGACGGCCCTTGGTTGTACCGGCCAAGAGATGGTCCCCCGCTGCAGTGTAGACGATGGCTGTCGTCATGTGCTTTGCGTCCTCCTTGGCCTGTTTCTCTCTCAGCGCCGCATCGGCTTCTGTGTTGGGTCGTTTCGGTACCGAGGGCAGGGGATACCGCACGTCGGCGGGATTTGTGATGTCGACGAGCATCGGTTGGTCCTCGAAGAGGGCAGCGGCAAACTGGTAGCTGTCACTGTGTCAATCTATGTACTTCTTAGAGAAAAGGAACGGAGGGCACAGACTGGTTCCAGGGGTGTAGCTCGGCCCCGTACACCGGAGCACGGAAGCGCACCTCGCGATGGCGTTTCCCATCCTGCAAGTCCCAGAGAATGGCCTTCCACCCTTGACATGCCGAGAGCAGATAGCGGCCGCACCGAGACCAGCTGAGTGATGTGATGTTCTTGGAATGGCCTCTAAGCTTGCGCGCCACGCCCATGGTCTCCAGATCCCAGATGACGACGGTGCCATCGACGCGGCCCGAGGCGAGAAAATCGCCCTTGCGGTTGAATCGCACACATGTCGAGTGCCCCGACCGGATGGTGTTGGTGATGTTCTCGGGGTAGTCCTGGAGGAGATAGTCGTCGGAGAGTAAAAGATTCATTGCCGCGCTGGATGTTCTCGGACTTTTCCAGCGAGGGACTGTTGTTGCGACGAGGCTGTGAGTGGAAGAGGAAGAACCTGGAATTGGGGTTCCAAGCTGCAAGGCTGCAGAAGAACCCCACTGAGCCGCCTGGTCCGCACGCCTGGAATGACAGGGGTTCAGCGGCAGATCCGCTGTTGAAATGGGATGCCAAGGATATGCCCCCCACTGGCATGTGGACATGTGGGGTTGGTTGCCCGCCCGGCTGGTTTTCTCCAAGCACTGTTCTCGTTTCTGGCAGTGACAGCCTGAACGAACACACCTAGGTAGCTGAAGGCAACCCAAGATGGCCAACTCCAAGTATGAAGCGCACACCATCCGACGTGCAAACACATGCTGATGTGTCGCTCAAGGTTCGAGTACGTCAAGCAATTCGAGCAACCCGACAACCTGCTCCCCAACACATGGGTCGTCGTCAGAATCGACGGGCGGGGCTTCACCAAGTATGGCTAGCTCGAACCTGCATGTTTCATTCTGCATGATTCAAGACATGTCTGACTCTGTTCGAGATTCTCAACCAAGTATGGCTTTGAGAAGCCAAACGACAAGCGGGCTCTCGAGCTCATGAATGCGGCCGCCAGGGCGGTCATGGCCGAGCTCCCCGACATCACCATCGCATATGGAGTGAGCGATGAATACAGGCATGCTCTTGTCCAGGCTCATATCACGAAAGTCTACTGACGTGTCCGCCTAGCTTTGTCTTCCACAAGACGTGCAGTCTCTTTGAGCGTCGCTCGAGGTAGCCCCTTCAAATGAGGCTCTTCTGGTTCTTGTCAGGTAGCTAACTGCTACAGCAAACTGGTCTCGACGATCGTCTCTACCTTCACCGCATATTATGTCCACTTCTGGTCGACACACTTTCCCGAGACCCCTTTATCCCCCCCTTTGCCGAGCTTCGACGGCCGGGCAGTGTGCTATCCGACTGTGCAGAACCTGCGAGACTACATGAGCTGGAGACAGGTTGACTGTAAGCACCATCTCCTGAAGCACAGCACGGCCCGATTCTAACCTTCTAGGCCACATCAACAATCTCTACAACACGACCTTCTGGGCCCTCATCCAGCTCGGGAGTATCGATGCCACAGAGGCGGAGAAGACTCTGAAGGTGAGTATTTTTGCCATCACCACTGGGACCAAGTTGCTGATTTACCAAAATCCAGGGGACCTATGCTGCGGACAAGAATGAGATCCTGTTTTCAAAATTCGGCATCAACTACAACAACGAACTCGAGATGTATAAAAAGGGCAGCGTTGTTTTCCGGGACGTGAGTGTCTTAACCATCCAACTGATGCAGCCAAGCAACTAAGAATGGTAACCAGTACGAATTGGTGGAACCTGGCACACACAACACCACCATCGAAGCTGACAACCTCGCAGAGCCGGCCCAGCAGTCAAAGACGCAGGCCGAAAATGACAGGAAGAGAAGGGCAAAGGCACGGATTGTGGTAGAACACCTTGACATTATCAAGGACGAGTTCTGGGACCGCCGGCCCTGGCTGCTATCAAACAAACCGGGCAAGGTTCCGAAGGAGCCTTGAGACGAGCTTGGACAATCAGCCATCAAACAGCAACCAGAGCTTAGCTCGCTGTCGTCATGGTCGGACTCGCTTCCGGCCGCAGGTCGCCAGCGCCCTCGCGAGACACGCGGCTTGCGCTAGACCCGGCACGGCTGCCCAAGCGGCTCTGAGAGCCTCAATCCCAAAAGGCAGCCTACTAATGAAGCCATCCTGGGGGTTTCGCCGAGGGGACAATATATCCGAAAGCCTCAGTTCCAGCCCTCATCCCTGATCCGATTTCTGGCCAGCCCCCTCCCGTTTCCTCCTCTTAGCCTCCTTCCGTGCCCTCCTCTCCGCTCTCCTGGCGCGCCTCTCCTCCTTTGTTTCGGTAGCCTTCCTCTCGCTCTTCAGCTGCTTTTTCGCTGCTTTCCGGACAGCCTTCTGGGCCGCCCTCGCCTCAACCGCCTTTCTTGCCGCCTTATTCGCCTTGCGCAACCTCCTCGCCGCCCGTCTGGCCTGCCTCTCGGCCTTTGTTTCGCCCCTCTTCTCCCTCCTCGAAACGGACCCCTCGCTGTCGTCCGACGTCGCGGGCGTCGCGTCGGTCGACTCGCCCGCCACAATCTCAACAACCTCCATCGTGCCCTCCAGCATGCCGCCCCGCACGAAGGACGCGTACAGCCCGCTGGCGCCCGTGTATTTCCCGTTCTGCTGGCCGCTCGCGATGACGTCCAGCTTGCCCTGTGTGACCGACTGCACGACGGCGCCCTTCTTGGACGTGTCGAGGCCCTTGAGCTTCTGGTCGAAGGCGTGCAGCCACCACTGGTCGCTCGTGTAGTGCTGCTTCTGGCCGATGCCGCGGCCGTCGGTGTTGCGCGAGATCAGGAGCGGCTTGGCCAGGCCGATGGTGTTGTTGGTGGGATGGAGCGAGAAGCCCTTGCCCCGCCACCCTTGGGATTTGAGCAGCGCGGCCGCGTCCATGGTGTGGTGGTGGGGGTGTTGGGTTATAATAGAGACGGTTCTGTGTGTCGTGGCTTCGTCATGGGCCGTGGGGTCGGGCTACCTCGAAGTGAATCGCATTGTGTTGGCGGACAACCTTGAGGGTCGAGGATGCGGATTGAGATGTTCGGCAAAATTTTGGCTTGGCAGGCAGTTGATGGCATGTGGGCCATGACACTGGGCTTGCTTTACGTAAGCTCGCTAGCACACAGGAACTGAAGGTCAACTAAACTGAATCACAGCCTGGAACCTGGAATCTGGAAGACCAATGTTGTCGTTGAGACAAACCAGCAATCCATAATGCCACTACTTTCATCCAGTGTTCTCTTAGACAATGCGTCAGTGTTATCGTCAGGCTGCCTCATCACACTCATCGCTACAGCTCTCGGAGAAGCCACACAACCATCCCGGTGGAGAGCTGGGCTTTGGATTATCCCACAGCAATCTTGATGCTAACTGTTGATATCGAAAGCCAAGTCCCGGCCGATGGTTTCTGCTCAGTTAACTTCGTGTCTATCTCATGCATCGTTTTTAGAAGTTGCGAGCATCTCACTTAAGGTTAGAACAAGCTAACTCAGCAACAAACAGTGTATTTTGGCTTCGGCGAGATGAAAGAAAGCGGTTTTGACTATGGAACACTTTTATTGTGGACAGCAATTTCACATTCCCATCGTATAACCAACTGGAACTTGGACGGTTACCGGCTTCCTGTTTAACAATTTGATGTTAGCCATACCAGTTAACCGAGGGGAAATAACGCGGATTTGACATACCAGATGAGTTCTCCAGTAAATGCTCTAACCAGACCCTTCATCGACGCCCAGCTCAGGTCCGGGTATGGCCAGCTCACGCCAGGGTACACCCACCCCGAGCTGTCCCATTCTCCCAGGGCTCCGGAAGCGCCCCAAAACAAACGCAGACAGGAAACCAACAAACGAGCAAACATATTCCTGGCAAAATATGCCAAGAACATGACGAATTTGACGACGCCGATGAAAACCGCAATGATGCTGATCAGGATCTCCAGCACAAACAGGATGGCTTCCCGGGCGAGGTACTTGCCCACCTCGAAGAGCCCATGTCTGACATTCTGGAGGACCTCGTCGGCCATCGGGTCGAACCGTGCCAGGAAACTGAGCACCAGCCACACGGCGGCAGCATACCCGAACCAACGCAGCGGCCCGAGGAGGTTCCACACGCGCTTTCGCCTGGTCTCGCGCACCCAGTCGTCCACCCTCGGGTAGTGGTCGTCTGTATCGTCAGGCCCAAATTCGTCATCGTCGGCCCGGCCGGAGTAGTAGACTACTTGGGACTTGAGGACCGTGGTGACGTTCTCCCCGTGGGCCGCGCCGGTCTCTGGGTCGATCTCACCGACTGTCGCAAAGCGCTGGAGCATGGGCCAGAGGATGATTTGGACTTTGGCCATGCGGGAGGGACGGTGCCAGACGTCCTTGGTACCGTGTGTGTCGTCCGAGTCCTCTTCATCTCCTCGGCCCGTGACGCGCCTGCGGACTGCGTTGAGTCCGTTCCGCGCCGAGGCGATGATTGCCTCTCCCCGGTCTCGGAGAGTCTGGTGGTTGGCTTGTCCTTGCCGCTCGTCCAGCCGCCGGCGATGCTCAGCCCTCCACTTGTCCTCGGCGGCCAGATCAGCGCGCCTGTTTGCGGCCTCGGAAGCCTTGTAGATGGTGTCGTCGACATGCTCTTGGTCGAGATCCCACACCTCGCCGGGGAATGGCAAGGAGAAGCGGAAGATGTTGCGCGACCAGCGGATGCCGATGGACAGGTAGCCCGCTTCGGCGACGATGGTGTGCAGGTCCTGGTAGAGGCCGCGCAACGACTTGACCCGGCTGGCCGGGAAGTGCTTGTCCATGAAGCCGAGCAAGGGCAGAAGCAGCGTCGTCAGCTGGAGGGTGAGCTGGTCAACGCAGGGCCAGAACTCCGGCGTCAAGATGTCATTGTCGGCCAGGAGGGTGCGGACGCACTGAGAACGTAGGACGGTGCGATGGTAGCCTGCGTTGGGTTAGCTGTGAGCCTTCAGAAGGTACCACAACAACAGCAGAAACACTCACCTTCAAACTGAAGCGTACACTCATCCTGAGCCTCCAGCATCCTCTTCTGCACCTCATCCGCCCCAAACAGCAACTCATCAAAAACAGCCGTCTCCAACACCTTCCCAATGACGCCCGTCACAAGACACTCCCTCAACACCTTCTTCGTCAACAGCGCATCCCATCCGCCAGCGTTGTTATCCTGCATAGCAACCTTTTCAACAAACCACATAAACTGCTCCGAGAACCCCGCCTCCAACCACACCCGCCCCTCCCTACCACCACCACCCACCTCCGACCCAGGCACATCCCCATACCCAAAATACCCCCTCACCAGCTCCCCCACCTTCACAAACATATGCAGATACACCATCTCATACCAGTCACTCGGCAACTCCCCCTCAGGCCAGCGCACATCAAACCGCGTCCGCGTAGGCCGCCACTCGCCGCTAGTCAATTCCCCGAGCCCGCGCCGCCGCGGGGCCGCACCCATGCCGCCGCCGGCGACAAGCCACTCGACCCACCCGGGCCACGGCTGTCCGGCATCGCCGGCCGCCGCGGCGGCAGGACGCAGCAGGCTCTCGGCGATGCCGAGCTTCCTCGCGCGGCGGTTGTACAGCGGGTCCTTGGGCACGGCCTCGTAGGCGCTGCTGGGCGGGGCGTAGGGGTCTGGTCTGGCCTCTTGATCTTCCTCTTGTTGCCGTCCTCTCTTCTGGGACTTGCTCCTGGACCGGCGCGGGGTGGGGAAGGCGCGGGTGAAGTTGGGGTTGTAGCCGTAGCCGTCGGCGAAGGAGCCGCCGCGGAGGTGGAGGTTGGTGTCGGTGGTGTCGGTGTCCATTGTTGGCGAGTAGTGATGGTGGATTGTTTTCTTGTCAGTGTGCTTGAATGGATCTCTGCGATGGGAGCTTTTCTAGGTGTTGTTGAACTGGTGCCGAAGGTCCGCTGGGCGTCAGGGGATTCTCCTTGGAGCGGAAACAACCTGAATATTGTCGCATTGTTGAAGAGAGAGAGGGAGAGAAACGCCAGAGCGATTGTACGCTTGGTTTGGTGTAATACCTAAAAGCTCACAAAGACAGCTACGTGATAGCGAAGCTGAGATCGGAAAGGGAAGCTTTGTCCAGACAAAGAGCGTCCGGCAGAGAGAAAGAATCGTGCCTATAGCGGCTTCGACAATCACCGCATCCGTAGAGGCAAACAGAATCCCAGCCATGCGCCACCTTCAGTTGCGATCCGGGCCTGGCAGCAGCATTCCAGCCGTTCAGCATAGCCCCGAAGACAAGGTAGAAACAATCCTCACTCTCATTGCGGTACAGAGGTAGTCTACAGAGCACTGGTAAAATACCAACAAAACTAAAAGGCCATCCGACTTTTAGAACGGCCGATCGAACGCAGACAGAAACAGACCCCGGATCCCAGACGCCAAACCCAGCCGTGCCATAGCCCGCCCGCCGCCTTGTCCTCATATATCCATACAGTTTGACCACCAGGGGTGGCCGCACTCGGCCCATTCAGACACCACAAGATCCCCTTCCTCCAGCCTCCTGCAATACGCCGATAACAACACTCTAGCGCCGCCGACTCTAATAACTACTACACCCGGAGCAGCTGCACGTTCAAGATGAGCTTCTCCACCTCGCAGTCTGCGCCAGTCGGCAGCTTTTGCCCCTTTGGAAGGCCAGCAATCACCGTGACGGCAATGATATTCGTGATCGGCTGCAGGATCACGTCGAAAACAATCGGGTTCGGCGGCAGTGGATCGTCGGTGACGGGAAGCGGAGCGGCCCTACCAATCGTTTGGCCGTTCACCATGACGAACATACGGTACTGCCGGCCCTGTTGTTCAAACGGTGCCAGGCGAGGAATGAGCTGCAGTCGGTTGTGGCTGCTCGGGATGTGCACCGTAAGGTTCTGGTGCGCTTCTTTCGGGTGTGCCGGGATTTCGAGTCTGAACTTGTGGTCCATAACCACGCTAGGGTGTGTCCGAATCAGAACGCTCGGCAAGAGGGCGTCAGCATAACCTGGTGGCCATGTTAGTATGATGCACATGTTTGGGACGGGTAGACGACCAAGGACGTCATCCATAGACACGAACATACCTCTACCAGGGGCACGGTACTTGAAGTCGTAGATCGGTAGCACGGGCGCGGGTGCCGGTGCTGGATGCGGATGGCCGTTCTGCAACTGATGGCCGGGGGGCTGCTGGAAGGCCTGAACAGGAGCTAGCATTCCGTTTGTGGCACTCATACCACCTGGAGTATGGCCGTTTGGCCGTGGAAAGGTCGCCAGAGGTTGTGGAGTTCCAGCAGCCGGCACCGCGCTGGCAACAGCAGGACGTGGAGACGGCACAGGGCCGGGTAAAATCCTGGCGTTGTCGACTTGAAAACTGGCGGCAGTGGTGGCTGGGGGAAGGGCGCGGTTGACGTCCATGGTCGCGTCGGGACGGCCCGAATCGTTTGAGCGACCTGTCTGGGGCGCGGGTGACGCCGTTGTGCTGCCTCGAGATCCTCCAACGTGGATGGTAATTTTCTTGGGACCAATGACTGGCGTCTCTTGGCCAGGAGTCATCTTCAGTTTGATCTTCGGCTGGGGCGGCTCTTGGACGACAGCCTTTGCTTCGTTGACCTCTTTTTCGAAGCATTTCTAGGCAGGGCAATGTCAGTTTTGCGGCATCACTCATGAACTGGTAGCGCCATACCTTGAGGTTCGTTGCCAACGTGTGGATAGCGCTCCCATCCTCGTTATAGAAATGCGCATTGGTCCAGAGGAGGCTCGCCCTCTCTTCGAAGGCTGCCCAGTTTTTGAAGTCGCTAACGCCGGTCGCTGCCTGTCGGCCGTGGATCCCCTTAACGAGCTTCTGCAAACCCTTCAAGGAGAGGGGCGAAGTGATGACGGCGAAATAATCCTTGAAGCTGCGCGGCGGCAGGTTGATGAAATCCAGGAAGTACGGATCCCTGTCTTGGTTAGCTTCCAACAAAGGCGGAAGTTGAAGGGTGTAGACTTACGATCCGTCCGGTTTCCGGATCAACTCCTCCACAATCTTCTCTTGGGCTTGCTGGAAGGAGAGTCCCTTGTAAGGCACGCCCTCGTATTCGTGGTCCGCCTTGACCCGGCCGCTCTTGTCCAGCTTCCGAGCTTGTTCTGACCCATCCCTGGAGGGTCTGCCGGGCCCTTTCCTCTTGAGGACGATTTTTGTTGGGTTCCCGTCCTCTTCGTCATCGTCGTCGTCGTCGCCCTCGGCGTCTTCTTCGTCCTCTTGCGCATCTTCGTCGCCTTCGGCGTCCTTATCTTCGACCTCGGCGGCTTCCGCAGTGGCCCTGTATGCGGAAACCTCGTCCGTTCCGGGCTCCATGTCGCTGGGAATCGGGGTCGCTGCGCAGCTATACCCGTGGATAAGCTTGTACGCGGGGTTGGTTTTCGTCATGTAATTGCTCAGCGCTTTGCGCACACGCTCCGCGTCCTCAAAGATCTCGGTGCTTTTGGGGTAGTATTCTTTCGCATTGGTCACCATGCGCTTGAAATAACTTTCGAGCTCAGAGAGGTTCTTGAACTCCTGGTTCAGGAGTTTCCGCTCAATGGACTTCAGCGAGATGGGCATGCGGATACGCTCGTAGTATTCCTTATTCGTCTCCCGCGGGATAAGGTCCTCGAAGTAGCTTGCGACAAGCCGGCCACTGCGTTCCCAGGTCAGCATGCAGCTTCCGGGGCGTTGCACAGGGGAAGAGCAAGAAAACTCACCTCTTATCCTTCGTCCTCCGGATTGTCTCGAGGAAGTGCAAGCCGTACGCGGACGTGGACTCGTGGGTTTCGCCGTGCAAAAGGTCGTAGTCGGACGGTTGCTGTGTTCGCAGTTAGCCTACTTGCTCGCGCGAATAAAAGACATTGTTGTCTGCGTGTATTTGACATTGGGGAGCGCTGGCGGGGTGCACTTCGATGTGTTGCTTCCATCTGCACTGGAGGCATTCCCATTGAAGATGGCTGCGCCAATTGACACGGCCGATAACAACAGCGATTGTGCGCTTGGGCCACGCATAACCCAAGGGAACATAAAACCAGTACCATGGCAACTTACTCCTGGCGTCTTTTGTCGCTTGAAGGCGCGGTCATCGCCGTCGGCGATGCCACCTCCGGCCGAGCTCGCCTTGCGTTTGTGGTCCATCGCGCCACGCCGATCGATCGCGGTCTAGTTTCGCGGCAAACAATAATTGCGGAAAGATTTTACGGGTCCCTCGGGGAGAGATGCGAGGGTGCGACGGGGTGTTGTCGTCGTTGAGGCGCGCGCCAGTCGCAGTCGAGGCGCGTCGGTGATGGCTGTGGTAGGCTCAACAGCTCCCAGGATTCGGCGGGAGGGGAGGGCTAGCTTCGGCAAACCGGGCTCGCAGGTCTCAAAAAGGGAGCGCGTCGAGTAGTCAAGGGCCCGAACACGGGAAGAAATGCGGATCGGAAGAGACGTTGTCAAGGTGGATGTGGCCGGGCTAGAACATGGTTGCCGGCATCATCTTTGCAGCTCAATCGGACTCAGCAAGGGGTGAATCGACTTGGCATGCGATTTTGGGTGGTCCAAGGGTACAGTGCGAAAGAGTACTATAACCGTCTCGATCAACTGTGTAGCTTGAAACCTGGGTCACAGTTCAAGTTAGGTAGTTCACTGGATTCAACGGGCCAGGGAGAACCCCTCTCTCAACTTACCTATGGTCTCAGGTGCTTTATCGAGAAGATCTTTGTCAATACGCGTTTCTATTTTTTTTTTATATTTATTCGAATTATTCCTACCTCGAATCTGGGACCACACTGGCAGCATCACAACCAGGGCTCTTTGAAGATTATGTAAGCGAATGTACTCAGATGCCACTGATGGCCGGGTTCTTGCAAGCTACAAGCGTTGTGCTGAGCTGCTAGAAATTTAGTAGTATGTCTTCTGCAAACTACAGCATGATAGGCCATTTTTTTGCACATACGAAATAGAACCTTTGACTTGGATTCAACATCTTGACCGTGCCACTCCCTGGTCCCGCTTGTACCATGCGGCCCGTGCCCGATTGCCGGATGGGGCGGAGGGGTCAAAATTTTAGCGTCGGGCAGGTGCGGCAGGCTCCAAAGCCAAACAGATGAACGATTCGATTGTTTACGTTCGCCCGCTCAATCCCCTCCTCCACTGGCGAATTTCCACTCAACACCACCAAACCGCACGCAGAACCAAGCATCGCACCTCCTTCGCAAACCCTACGTTCGCTCAAGAAACACAACTACTAAGCGCATTGCCAATTTGCATCGCAGAACCGGCTTCGCTCTCCCGCTCGGAGCCAGACCGCCCTCCTCGGTCGGGCATTACCCCACGTTCCCTTGCCGCGAGCCAACCTGGGACAAGGCAGTCGCGCGACTCCAACCAAGTTTCCGAGCGCCCAACCCGTGCTATCGCCACCTCGACGTGGAAAGCATCTAGGGCATCACGAAAATCCCACACACTATCCCGAGCGATCACCGCCAACGAAAAGATGTCTCAAGAGCAGATGGGCATCGACACCAGCCGCCGCAATCGGATTCCGAGGCCGCTCACGGACGACGAGCGTGCGCGCCTGGATGAGTTCATCGACTCGATACATTATTCCACCAGGTGTGTTCTTCGGCACAGGCAAGCGTTGACTTGGCGGCACTGGGACTAACGCACACCAGATACTCGGACAGCGAGTTTGAGTACCGCCACGTGCAACTGCCCAAAGCGATGCTCAAGGCCATTCCCGCCGAGTACCACGACAAGTCAAAGGGCACGTTGAAGCTTCTGTGGGAGGACGAGTGGAGGGGAATGGGAATCACACAGGTGCGCTACGTCACTCGGACTGCAAGTCGGCCGGAGACTAACCGCCCCACAGAGTCTTGGTTGGGAACACTATGAGGTTCATGAGCCGGAGCCCCATATTCTCCTCTTCAAGTAAGCACTGCGGCGCCGGCGTACCTTGCCACCGACGACTAACCATCGACAGACGTCCCCTGAACTACCAGCCACCACAGTGAAGCGGGTCGGGGAGCAGGGAAGAAGAAACCGAAGCCTGAGTCCCCACCGCGTTTTGCATTACCATGGCAATTACGACCGCATAGCGACCGTCACTTTACTGTATGACTACAACACGGCACCGGGGGCAACAGGCGGGTTATGAGGCTCGTTGCGTGGCCCGGTCTTTGATTCGGGCGGGCACACGAAGCACACAGCTAGCCCGTACTCTGTACTCTCATGAGGTCTGGCTGCGTCCGCTGGCCTGGCCAGGGGGGGAAACTACAGGATATGGGAGCGGGGCCGTGATGGATCGGAGAAGCGACCCGAGGGCCGATTGGAGGTTGCACGACGCCGGAGAGATAATTGCGTCTGGACAGGGCGAGTCATATTAGACGCCGTTCCGGGGTGCTGCATTTGTTGGTTATTGTACTGGATCAACAGCAAATAATAATACCACAGTTTGACCAAGTTGAGGACCGGGTAATATCCTCTCCGATGTCAATCCGGAGTTGACAACATTGACGGCGTGAAAGGAACAAAATAGGGAGGGGATGGTAACACCAAACGTTCACAAAGAAGGAGACTGGGCAGCCTCGGCGGTTTGCAAGCCACAAGGTCCTCAGCAACCGCCGAGACAATGACATCGCGCGCCATGCGCCGCTCTGGACCCAGGACCTGATGATTCCGATCCTTGGACCGGACCCGGAACGGGGCAATGCGACGCCACGTTTTGCTGGAGACAAGGAAAATCGGCAGGTTTCATTATTTCTAAGCAATCAGCATGCAGCAGGTCGTTCGGTCGGCAGTTCAGCATCTGCTGATCTTCCGGTCTGGACACATTTCCTCTTTCTGTCGCGGACCCCTCCCGCGTCTCCCGATGTTTATTAAAAGCCAGGGAACAGCCGGACGTCATGCGGAGTCAGTCCATGCCGGAGCTGGCCAAACAAAAAGACAGGATTTTCTTTGAATGTTCGCTTTGTGATTGACTTCCTTTGGCCTCGCTGTGCTTCCAGAACGCCAAGCCTTGTCGCCAGCCGTCGATCCCGGCCCGATAAGAACGGCTTATCGCCAAATGTCCTCTTGCGGCCGCCAATACTAAACATCGGACCACATCTTTGGGACCTGACCTCGACGTTTCAGGCCAGGTCTCGGGAATCGCCCCCGACCGCACCCAGGCTTCACCCATACCACCAGCGCCGGCCCTGTTACGCACCGACGCGGTCACGAACCCCTACCTTCCAAACGGCCGCAACATTGCGCCCGCCGACTGAATACCTGTCATCATGAAGTCGGCCACTCGCCTCTTTTACCTGTCGGTGTTCGCCCTCTGGGCCCCCCAGGTCCGGTGCCAGAACCCAGACTCAGACTCTTCTTCACAAGATGCCTGCGCGGTATGCTCTCTTTAGTCTTTTGGCCGTTTTAGGCTCCCTTGACTCTGCGGCCTCATCGCGCTGCTCCGACGTGGCGGCGGCGGCGGCGGCGGCGGCCGAGGTTCGCTTCCTCAAGTCTAACGGCTCCCTCTGGCAGATCTCGCCCAAGGCCATCGTCAGCGACGCATGCGCTTCCTACTCGACCCTCGAGCGGCTGAACCGCAACGTCAAGCCGGCCCTTGACGAGCTGACGCAGACGACCGACTTCTTCTCGCACTACCGACTAAACCTCTTCAACAAGAAGTGCCCCTTCTGGAACGACGAGAATGGCATGTGCGGCAACATTGCCTGTGCCGTTGAGACACTCGACAATGAGAAGGATATCCCGCCGGTATGGCGCGCCAGCGAGCTGGGCAAGCTGGAGGGCCCGCACGCGAGGCATCCCGGGAAGAGCATGCAGAAGGAACAGCCCAAGCGGCCGTTGCAGGGCAGGTTGGGGGAGAACGTCGGGGAGAGCTGCGTGGTCGAGTACGACGACGAGTGCGACGACCGCGATTACTGCGTGCCCGAGGACGAGAGCGCGACTTCCAAGGGCGACTACGTGAGCCTGCTGCGCAACCCGGAGCGGTTCACGGGCTACGCCGGCGACGGCGCCAAGCAGGTCTGGGACGCCATCTACCGCGAGAACTGCTTCCAGCGGAGCTCGTTCCCGCACTCGGCAGCGCTCGGCAAGGACACGTCGGTCAAGGGGCCGGCTGCCATGGACTTCAAGGCTGTGATCGAGGCCGCGGGCCGGCAGCAGGTTCTGGAGGAGCAGCGGCAGCACAACCCGCTGACCCCGTTCGTGGCCAAGACGGGGCTGGAGCACGAAGACGAGTGTCTCGAGAAGCGCGTGTTTTACCGGGTTATTTCGGGCATGCACGCGAGTATCTCGACACATTTGTGCTGGGACTTTCTCAACCAGACGACCGGGCAGTGGCAGCCCAATGTTGGCTGTTACGCGGATCGCCTGCACAAGTTCCCGGACCGCATCAGCAACCTTTACTTCAACTACGCGCTCCTCACGCGCGCCATCGCCAAGCTCGGCCCATACCTCTCGCAGCACCAAGACTACACTTTCTGCCAGGGCGACTCCGACCAAGACACGGCGACACGCGCCAAGGTCATGGCGGTCGCCAACAAGGCGGCGAGCGTGCCGCAGATCTTTGACGAGAGCCTGATGTTCAAGAACGGCGAGGGCCCCTCCCTGAAGGAGGACTTCCGCAACCGCTTCCGCAACGTCAGCCGGCTGATGGACTGCGTCGGCTGCGACAAGTGCCGCCTCTGGGGCAAGCTGCAGACGGTCGGCTACGGGACCGCGCTCAAGGTGCTGTTCGAGTTTGACAACAACGACACGCCCGCCGTGCCCGTCCTGAAGCGCACCGAGCTGGTGGCCCTGTTCAACACGTACGCGCGGCTGGGCAGCAGCCTGGATGCCATCCAGCAGTTCAGGGCCATGGTGGAGCAGGCCGAGGCGGCCGACAGGTTTGAGGAGCGGCTGAAGGAGGCCGAGAAGATCGACATCATCCCCGACTGGGCCAAGAAGCCGCGGCACGCCGTCGTCCCGGACTCGCAGGAGGCTGCGCCGTCCGAAGCCGTCGACGGGACGCACGAGGAGCAGCCGTCGCCGGACTACCAGAACCCGACCATCAAGGACGCGTTTGACGAGGAGATGGCCATGTTTGTGAAGGCCGTGAAGTTTGTCGTTGGGGGCTGGATCCGGTTTCCGTTCATGTTGTAAGTTTTTTGTGAGAAGCTTGGTTGGAGAAGGCTGTGCTAACTGGCCGTGTAGGTGGCACATTATCACATCCGAGACGAGGCGGTTCTTGCAGTTCTTCCTCGGCCTGCCCGTGGCCCCGAGGTCGTGGGGCCTTGAATGGCCGAGGGTGGATGAGCTTTGAGGTTTTGGGTTATGGGCGTTATTGGTTAGCATTGCATACGGCCCGGATTCCAAGGGTCGGACGGAGTTGGGTGTTGCGGGAAAATTGGGGTTCACTCGCCGTCAAGGGCGATGTTTTGGGGTTGCACATTCGCGGATTGCAGTGCATCAGGATACGGCCTTGGAGAGGCCGACGTAGAGAAGCGTAGGTAGTCTCGTGCCTACGAAGACAGCCGTACATACACCATCTTGCCCCATTACCCGTTCGCGTGCCTCACAAGCCAAGCAAGTTCCTCGCCCCCTTGCCGCCCGCCCTCCTGCCGGGCTGCTGGAGCGCAACGTGCGTCACGACGTTCCCAATCTTGACCTTGACGCCGTCAACGGGGATCTGCACCCCCTGAATTTTCGTTCTGGCCTCGCGCCCACCAAACACGCGCTCCGTCGCCGCGACCAGCTCCTCGGTGGGCTCGGCAAACGACCACGCAATCGACACGTGGAACGCCTCCCCGAGCTTCTTGTCTCCCCCTTCCTCCCCTGCCTCCTCAGCCCACTGATACAGCCCCGGCTGCCCGTGCCGCGCAACCACGGCGTTGCACCGCCGCAGCAGGCCCGTCAACTCGGTGTTCGGATTCGGGTCCTCTCCCGCCGTCGCCCGCGCGGTCTGCGTGGAAGAAGTAGTACTAGTAGAAGTAGAATGAACCCGCAACACAAGAAACGACCGCCCGCTCTCGACCGTGCGGTGCCACTCCACCCGGCCGCTACACCGCAGCTCAAACGCGGCGATGCCACCACCCCCTCCGGCAACCGCGCCCTGCACGTCCGTCAGGAACCCGTCCTTGGACGCCGTGGGGAGGGCGAGGGGCCGCGACAGGCTGATGTGCAGAGGCAGTGGCGCGCGCAGGTCGCTTTGCAGGAAGCTGGTGATTTCCACTCTCTGCTGCTGCTCTTCTTCTTGAAGGGATGAGATTAACTCGGTGAGGAGGGAGTGGATTACCGGCGGCGGGTGCCACTCGATGTAGACGTGGCTGGGCCAGGTGCCGGGGACGTGCGGGGTCTGGCGGGTGCGGCCTTGGTGCAAGGTCGGGTCGTCGCGGGTGGTGGTGCGGACGGTGGAGGCGTAGAGGTCGTGGAAGGCGGCGGGGAGGGGGGGGAGGGGGGTGGAAGTGGTGGTGGAGGCCGGGGTTGATGTGGTGCCGGGGCCCGGGCCGGGGTTTCGGGGTGGGGACTCGGCGGCCGTTCCAGTTCTTGGCTTCTTTTTCGGAGGGGGGTTGTCGGTGTCGGTGTCCGGGGGGTCGGGGTTGGATGCCGAGGCGTCCGAGTCGGAGGCGTAGTCTACTAACGGCATGATTGCTGCAGGTGTTCTGCCTTTAGGTGTGCCACCTCACAGTGTGTTTTGTGGAATGCGGCCTGGCTGCGTTTGCAAGTTTGTTTCGTTTTGTTTCCGTGTGGGGTCCCCGGCCCAGCGCGTGGCCCGGGGCCCATCTCAGCCCTGTCGCGGCCACGTTTTGGTGTTGGAACTGCACCATCTGGGGGCTGCAACACCAAACGGTCCGGCCAATAGCCATAGAGCAAACAGTTGACGGTTTCCCTTTCTCCGGGGAGCCGGCTTTGGCTGCGACGGTGGTGTGCTGCACTTGTTCTGTCTCTGTTGCCATTTGGTTACATTAATTGGGACGGAATCTGCAGGGTCTCAGGGCCTGGGCCGTCTCTCCGACTGCTGCCCCTGGCTAAAGGCAGCAGATGACGCTGCCCACGGGACGCCGAAAACGCGGGGCATTGGTCTCGAACCCCGCCGATTCATCCGATAAAGGCCGCCTTTGATGGGGGACTCGGAGGGTCTTTATGATCATAAGGACACGCAAGTCGCGCCAGCGACTTTGCTGCTGATGGTCGTACAAACCTGGGGCTTGCCATCTTTCTGCCGGCCTTCGCCCTTTCATGAAGAAAAAAACCAAGTCTCCTTTCAACAATACCTGAGGTCGAGTTCGTCACATTCCCCAAGCCCCACTTAACGTTAATCGAACCCTTACCCACAGTGCCGCTACACTAAAATGGGCGACAGGGATTACGACGGCGTCGCTGTCGACAAGCAATGGGTGAGCTTTCTTCGTTCATCATTTTTTCCTCATCACTTCAGCCTCCTCAAGAGCCCGTCTGATATTGATGTCGGGAAACGGCTGTATTCCACGCGCCTTGGAGGATATTTTCATACTATCACCTCGTATCCCGTGTCGCCAAAGTTTGGTTGCGCAAGTGCCTATGACGCCGCTGTGTCCGCTCTCTTCCCTGTTTCCTATTTCCTCCATCGCTCCAGGGCACTCGAAACTCCCGCCCATAAGGCAATCGGATTCTCAAAGAAGTCTTTGGGAATACCTTCTGCTAAGCCCTGGGTGTCCATACGTGGCAGTGGGCTGTGGTCCACCATTACGGCTGCCGGGATGATCGCTGCCACAAGTGATCGTCCTGGGGGTTGCGTCACGTCTTCCCGCCGCCATGGCACCACCAGCCTGCCAACTTCAGGCCCAAGCTTGCCAACCTGCTCCCTCGTACACGGCATGTTCGGAACCGATGGCTTTCCCTATCCATAGACTTAATAAACCCTGTGGGGGTTCTATTCTCCTCCATCATCACTGTCCATAACCAACTCCTAACCATCTTCTGACTCTTGTCTCGACCCATAGGCTTCTAAATACATCCTTGGTCCTCTCTACGACCCGGAGCCGAGCCAAGTGTGTGCAACTCACGTCAAACCCCTTCCGACACCGCCAACATCCGCGAGCCCTACCCGTGGATACTTCAGCCAGGAGCACCGAAAGACTGCCATCGACAACTCGGACGAAGAACGGCCGTTTCTTCACCGTGTCCTGAGCCGGGCCAACAGTGTAAAGCGCAAACCCCTACCCCCCTCCCCTCCGCGCGCCACATATCCACCACTCTCCGGCTTGGAGCGCAAACGCTCAGTGCATACCGCCAACCCCCCTCAGACCCGCTGGAATCAGGGCACCATCCTGGCCCGCGCCAACAGCGTATCCGCCCCCAGGCCCAGCGCAGACGCCATGGCGGCAGCAGGAGACCAGAACACGCACCGGCGCCGTGCCAGCTCTCTCGCCGAGCGCTACCCGGGCGACAGGTCCCACCGCCCTCTCGAGATGCTCACCCAGGAGCACAGGGCAAGAGAGGCAGGGGAAGACACGCTCCCACGCCGATCCGGCTCCCTCCGGGAGCGGTACCCGGGCGACATGTCGCACCGGCCGCTGGCCATGCTCACCCGGCAGCACCGCGCCGCGGACCGCGCGCCGCACCTGCACAACCACCGCCGCCAGCAGCCCAGCGACACCATCGACACGCTGGACGTCACGGGGCCCGTCCCGGGCGCGACCTACCACCACGGCGGGCCCTTCGACGCCACCCTCAAGGAGCGCAACACCAACAAGAAGTACGCCCCCGTCGAGGCGGTCAAGGACACCAACATGGAGGCCCTCAAGGCCACGCCCGCCGAGTTCGTGCAGGACTCGCTCGTGAAGCACGTCCCGCTCCAGGGAACCGCCGTCGTCCCGCCGGGGATGCAGGACATGGCCGGGCGGACGATGCACTACGAGGAGGGCGCCGACTTGATGCGCGAGGAGGACGCCGCGGGCGGTGCGTATAAGCGGTGGGACCACATTGTAAGTGAACCTTGTACACCCTAGCATCAAACATGATTCCGCTGACAAACTCTCCCAGCGCTACCGCGACGACGACCTCAAGGGCAAGGGCGAGCCGTCCTTCTCCCACGACCAACAAACCCGCCGCAGCGGCAAGCAGCCCGCCGCCGGCGGGACCGTCTACTACGAGATGCAGCCCTCTCCCTCATCGTTCCGCGACTACCGTCATGGTGGTAGTGACAGCAAGCGCAAAGACGGAGGCGGGGCGACGCACGTCCGCCAGCGGAGTGTCAGCAACGGCGGCGCCCAGGGCATGGGGGGTGAGGAGGGCGAGGCTGGCTCGTCGGGCTTGCAGCGGAGCAATACCACCTCGGGCAAGAACAACCTGGCTCAGAGTCTGAAGAGGCGGTTTGGGAGTTTGAGGAGGAGGAGGGCTGGTGAGGAGGCGGGGTACTGAGTTCACGATGGGGATGGATGTGAGCGTTGTGGGGTTATGGGTAGCGCATATATAGCAGGTTGATGTTTGGGGTTTTTAGCGGCTTTTGTTCTGCCGGTTTCTTGGGTCTGTAGACGGACGAGGGTGGTATATCGAGCGGAATGATATTTACAGGTGTATTTGTTTTGCCTCCTGCAGATAGACGTGTGATTAAGACAACTCTCGTCCTTCTAAATGCTTATGTGTAAAGAGTAGATGAAGAGGGTACGATTGATTCCAGCTAGCGGTCAAGACGATGCGGACGGCACGGAGGACTTATCTTTAGACTCAGCATGACGCCTTTCCGCACATGCCTGAATAGAACCCAGTTTAAAAGCACAATACAACACACAATGAAATAGCAGCGACTCGATCCCCCTGAAGGGTCCCATCATCACTCAAAAATACCCCAACCCGCCCCACCCCACAACCCCCTCCAACTCAGCCCTAACCTCCCCAACGCCCGCATACCCAGCCCTCCCCGCCAACTCAACCCTCCTCGCCATGCCCAGCTCAGCGAACCGCGCCAAAACAGCCCCGTCAACAATCGTCCGCCCGACGCCCGCCTCGACGCCCGGCGCGGGCGCGCCGCTGTCGGTGCCCGGCATGCGGTAGCCGCGCGGGTTCAGCCCCGCGGCGTGCGGCAGCGAGTTGACGAGCTGCGCGGCGAGCGACGACAGCCGGCGGTAGGCCGCCTCGGGGAGCGGGCGCAGCGCCGCGAGGGCGCCGGTGGGGGAGGCGAGGAGCAGGACGTGCGGGCGCTGGGCACCCTGTTCGCGCTCCTCTGACTGCTGCTGGGAGGGGGGTTTGGTTTTTTGGTCTTTGTCGGCTGGGGTGGAGGCTGGGAGGAGGAGGGATTTGGTGGGGTGGTGAGCGCCTGTGTTGAAGGTGGTGCGGTGGAGGAGGAGGTGGCCTTGGAGGGATTTCGGGTCTGGGAGTGTTGTTAGTGAGGGAAGGAGGAGAGTAGTCAAGGGACTTACGCTCGGGATCAAACTGCAGGATGTGCATTTGGCCGTCGGCGTCGCTCGCCACGATGAATAGTTCCTTTCCGTCGGGCAGGAAGTCCGCGTTCAGCACCTCCAGTTTGGTTGAGCTCTTGCCGAACAAAATCATCTTGTACGGCTCCTCGGTATAACCCGTGAACCACACCCCCTTGAAGCCGTCCGCCATCAGGCACAGGCCGGTCCCTGGGAGCTCCTTGGCGGCCGTGACATAGCAATTCATGTCCATGAAGGCCACGGGCAGAAGGGTGCCGTCCTCCTTGAGACCTCTAACCATGCATTTTTGACCTTGGGCAACGAGCATGAGACCTTGGGTGCCAATCTCGGACAACGCGGTAACTGCGCCCCTCGGAATGTCCTCCTTCGCAATCAGCTTCAGCTTCTTGCTTGTCTCGGGCCGGCCGGGCTCGGGAATGACATCGGCAATGTCGTAGACGTAGACGCGGCCTCGGGTCGGCAGGTCCTCGCCCTTGGTGAGCGCCGTTCCAACGGCAATGAGCTGCTTCCGCTCGTTAGTGAACTCAGACACCTCTAGGCTCAGGCTCTCGACGCAGAGAACCGTCTCGCAAGGCTCCATCTGGACAGAGTCAACCACGGTCCACGTGATGGGGCTCACGAGCTTGAGGATGCCGCGGTCGACGGTGGGTTTGAACGCCAGGTTCTCCCGCGCCCACTCCTTGTGGTAGTCGTCATCCTTGGGCAGCTCGAACGGCTCGAGCGTGTTGCAGCCCACGACGTAGCTCTGCATGGGCGGATGGTACGCGACGGCTGCGATGTCCTCGCCAATGGGGATTTTCCGGACTGCAAGCCCAGTCTCGGCGAAGCTCCAGTCCTGTGGCAGCTGGGTCACCCGCGCCATATGGTGAGAGTCTGCGTAGATGAAGCCATGTTCGCAACCTTCGGTATGGAAGGGGCTCATGGCTATCACGCCGGTGCCTTGCAATGGCAGCACCCTCGGTGCTGACTTAGATGACTTGATGATGAAACTCGGGGACGCCCCTGGAAGGAAGACGGTGCTGTATCCCGCGATGTTACTGCACCTGCGCATGGAGAGAACCCGAGGCTGGTGTGTTGCTTCATCCTCGTCTGCTTCCTCGGGGCTCTTGGCAAAGACCGTGTTTGGGAGCTTCTGAAAGAACAGGGTCTTGGAGAACTCGAGGCCAGCGCCCGTCTTGTACCGGAAGGGTTGGTACAGAGTCAGGTCGTCGTTTGCATGACGAAGCTGCAACCAGTTAGCCAACGAAAAGAACGGGGTCAGGGCAACATACGATAAGATGCGGAGATTTGTGTGTTGTGTCTCCGAGGTCCGCAACCAGAATCTCGGCCACCGTCTCCTTTGCTGTCCCTTTTCTGGCAGCATAGTCGGCGGAGAGGCCTGGCGGGATGTAAGACAATCCCTCGGCGACATAGACCGGTTTGGACAGGTCGGGAAGTCGGTAGATCTGAGCTTGTTAAAACCGACCGGGGCATTACTGCAGAGACGAGGGGCACACTCACGTGAAGAGCACCGCTGACGCTGAGGAGGAACATGAGTATGCTCTGGGCTGGCTTGCCTCCCTTTCCGGCCACTTCTTCCGCAAACGCGCCGGTAGTGTCGGCGTATAAGCAGCCAGTGAGCCACTTGGTGGTAGCAAGGGTCTGGTCCTCCTTATCAAGCTCCTCCAGCTCGTTGCTGCTGTCGATTTGGGCGATGAAGGCACTCGAGTCGTCCCGAATGATGAGCAGGAACGGATCCGCAATGCTCGCACTGACGGCTCGAGGCTCCGCGCCGGTCTCTTCATCGAGCATAGGGACGATCTGGCTGAGACCAAAATCTGGAGAGCCGTGTCAGCAAAATCACAGACTTGGCGCCATAGAAGATCTAACATACCTCCGTCGTAGCATCGGACTTCAGACTTGAGGATCTGGATTATCCTGCTGCCTTTGCCCATGGTCCCCGCCTCGATGGTGATGCCGGCCGCGGGGTCAAACTCGGTGCCGCCGAGACCCTCGAAGCCGGCAGCGGTCAGGGCGTACACATCGGACTTCTCGTAGCCGTCCAGATCCACCTTGGCGACGATCATGAACTTGTCATACTGGCCAGACACGTCATAATCCTTCCCAAGAGAGTTCCCGCCCTTGTCGCCCTGGAGCGACTTGGGGATTGGCTTCTTCGCGCACATGGTCCAGAACCCCCTCGCCTCGGGAAACTCGAAGCGGCCGATGACTTGTGGCTGTATCGCCAGGTTCATGGTCGCTAAGGAGGCTGACTTGTCTCTGCCCACGGCGCAGACCAACTGCAGATCACTGTGAACGCCAACCGAGTTTCGCTCCTCCTCGCTCCCAGATAGCCGGACCGGTTGACTGTACGTCATTGCCTGGATGGGGGCAATGTTGAGGAGACGGTCGTGGATTCGGAAACTGAGATCTCCGCTCATGAGGCTGCTCACGGCCGAGACAGGCTGATGCCGAGGTGTTGACTCTTCGCCGTACAAATCGTCTTCGTCCTCTTCCTCCTCCTCGACCAGCTCGTCATCCTCGACATCCATGTCCACGGCGGCGTCTTTGGCCCGAGGCTTTCTCCGCCCAGCCTGGGTCTGCTTGGCCCAGCCAAACAGCAGGGAATCGCCCTCCTCGAGCCCGGCGAACATGGCGTTGCGGCCTATCCGCGAAAGCGTTGCGACACGACCGGGCACGACCGACCCCCCCGATGATGCGGGGAGTATCTTGAGCTCCAGGCCGGAGACTGTTCGGCCGTCGATGCGGAAGGTCACCACAGCCATCCGACCGTCGTTGAGAATGACCAGAAGCTCGCCGAGGTCGGCCGTCAGGACGTCGATGGCGCAGCCTTCCAGGCGGAGGTTGAGGTCCGACTGGTCGACGAGGCCAAAAGAGGTGCATTGCTTGGCCATGGGGTTGACAGCCACGCCGTTTGCCTTGCCCGACTGGTCGATATGGATCAGCTCGTTGGACCCGACGAGCAGGGCGCCGCCAACCGGGGCGGGCAGCGGCACGACCCGGAAGAGGTCCTGGGGCAGGCCGGCGACCGAGAGGATGGTGGTGGAGGCCTTTTGCTGGAGGTCCAGCGTGAAGACCATGTAGACGAAGTGGTCCTTGCGGCCGAGCGAGTTCGAGGCGCCGGTGGTCGAGGCGAGAATGCCAAAGGTGGGCTCTCGGTACTCATGCAGGAAGGCCAGGTGCACAGGATGGAGCAGGCTTGGGTCAAGATTGGAGAGTCGGAGGACAAATGACGGTGAATATGGTGTGTCTTCTATGTTGCTAGCTCCATTTATGACGGCGCTCGACTGGTCCTTGGCCGGCCGCGGACCGTCCAGCTCCTCATCCCAGCCACCCATGTCAATGTCCTCATCGGCCTGCCTGAAGGGCAGGATGGCCAGGTTGCGGGCGCCAAACTTGAGCGCGGCGCATCTACTGCCCGGGTCTGCCGTCAGGAAGTTGGCATAGTGGCTCAATGGCGCAGCCCAGGGGCTGCCTTGGAGCTCCTCCTGTTCGTAGTAGTGGATCGAGATGGTTGAGAGTGCGTGCTGCTCTGCGTCCCACTCGACGAGACTGAGCCTTGCGTCTTTGAAAGCGACGAGGAGCGAGTCGCAGCCGTAGCGCGCACTGGGCGTCTTGATCCTGGCGAGCCCGGTTATCGTGCCGGCCAGCGGGATCTCGGCGACGAGGACCAGCTTGGTGTTGTTGGCACGATCGGTCCTCTGGGCCAGGCTGTCGCCGCCGAGGAAGGATGCCTCGAGGCCATCGTCGTCGTTGGCCAGGCGGCTCTCGTACCGGGTCGCGTTGCGTGTTCGGTGCCCGTTGGCTTGCGATGTGTCTAGCTCGGTCGCGACAACCTTTGTTCGGAAGATCTGGAGCAGCGACGACTTGGCGACGACGAGGTTCGTGCCCTGCCCGGGGACGAATTGCAGCGTCGTCGAATGGGTCACGGCCGTCGGCGGTGTCAGCTCGGTATAGCACTGCATGGTAGACACTCGGGGCGCATCTCTCGCGTCAAGTGAGCTGGCGCGTGCGGTTGTCGGAAGTTTGAATGGGCCGCCGTTGTGGGACAGTGGGAGACGCGCCAAACTGCCTTTTGCTTGGCGCGAAAAGCCCCGTCGGGCTAAACTCGGATGCTCCACTTTCAGCCCCGAAACGCTCCACAAAAGCTCCCTGCAGGTCCTCGTCCATATGTCAGGTACGTCATTGCCTCACCTCCCTCCAACCCAGACACAACAACATTCCCACAACCCTTCACCGCACGAGCTTTAGTCAACACATTCAACTAAAGCTGCAGGTCACAGCGCGCAAAAGACCACGATGGCGCCCGCAGGTCTGTTGCAAACCAGTTTGATCTGGGTTGCATATGGCGTTGCCGTGGCTCTCGTTCTCCTTGTCTCCGTCATCACGACTATTACGTGGCAAACCCCCCATGAAAGATCCACCGCAGTCAGCATTGTCTCGATATTCAGTCTTACCGCGCTTCTGGCCACTGTCTTGCTCCTACCGGTCGACATCGCCCTGGTCTCGTCGACCGCGTCGGTACACCTCGGCGCAAAGAAGGACTGGGCCACACCAGATCGGGTTGATGGCATTCTCCTGACGCTCAAGATTGTGTACTACACACTCTACACCCTCGACGCGCTTCTGTGCCTGATCGTCATACCCTTCACCTACTTCTGGTATGAGGAATACGACGAGGTGGAGGAGGAGGAGCGGTTGCTTGGCACTGGCGCCCGACTCTGGCGAGCCACGAAGTACACCCTGGGCTTTGTGTTCCTCGTTGTCGTCCTCTTTCTCATCGGCTTCTTCGTGCCAGCCGCTGGAAAGGCACCTGGAAAACACATGGACCTGGATTTTTTCAAGCGCCTGCTCGCGGCGAACAACGGGGAGAAGGCGCTCACCTTTGGCGTGGGCTTGCTCATGACCTTAGGGACCCTGCTCTACACCCTGTACACGAGTTCCGGCCTGGCTCTCCTCCCAGTGTCGTTCATCAAGTCGGCCCCGTCCATCTCGGCACCGCAACTTTCGGCGACGACTGCTTCGGCACTGGAGCGCAACCGCGAGCTGCAGAGACAGCTGGAGATGCGCAACGCCGGCCGCATGGAAGGCATGTCGCAGAAGGACAGGCGCGAGATGGACGCGCTCTTGCGCGAGGAACGGACCCTCGTGCGTCGTGAGAGGTTGGCGGCCGAAGCACGTGGCGATGGCCGAGGCAAGATCTACCAGGCCTGGACAAAGGTTCAAGCAGTTTTCCGACCCCTAAAACTGCTTGCCGGCATTTTCCTCCTTCTGCTATCTATCCTCATATGGGTGTCCATGCTCGTCACCGGCATCGACAAGGCCGCCAACTCGGTGTGTAAACAGCACTGCGGTTATATCCTGGGCCATGTCAACGTCTATCAGCCCATCAACTGGATCTTCGTCCAGTCCGCCAAAGCCTTCCCCGTCGACTACATCCTCCTGGCGCTCCTCGTCCTATTCTTCTTCGGCAGCTCCATCACGGGCCTGGCCAGCATCGGCATACGCTTTCTTTGGGTGCGCATCTACCAGATCAAAAAGGGCCGCACGGCGCCGCAGGCGCTGCTCATCGCCACAGTTCTCCTCTCGCTCATGGTCCTCGCCATCAACTACACCGTCGCCATGCTGGTGGCGCCGCAGTACGCCATCTACGGCACCCAGACCTTTTGCGTCAACCCGCCGCGCCACCCCGGCGACCAGCCCGACTGTCGCGAGCACCGCGAAAGGGTGCGCCCCTGCTCCGAGGCCTTCAGCGAGCCTGCCGCTCGGGACGTGTGCACGCCCACCGTCCTTTCGACCTTCCTCAATCGCGTTACCCTCAACTGGCCCGTTTTCGGCGCCGTCGATTTCTGGGCGCAGTTTGTTTTCCTGGCCGTGTTCTTGATCGTCTTTGTCACGAGCCTGTTCCGCGCGCCGAGGCTGAATCTCAGCGAGCTGGACGAGGAGGCCGAGTTTGATGAGGAGGAGGGCTTGTTGGCTAGCACGGGGAGGCGGTTCGGTGCTACCTGGCAGGATATTACTGGGCGGTCGAAGGGGGCGGCTGGTGCTGGTGCTGGTGGGCAGGGGCAAGGCCAGGAGGGGTATGGCGGGACGGCTGGACGTGGGAATGGAAGTGGCTCGGACTCGAGGGCTTAACTGAGGGTAGTATGATGGGAAAGGGGGGAACGGGAATGGGAATGGGACTGGATTGGGCGGTGGGTTAACTGGGTATGGATATCGGACTTTCACAAAACGGAAATTGTAGTACTCTCGGGCGGATATGGTGGGTGGGATATGGCGGAGTTCACGGTATAGTTCTAGTCTGAGCGGGCATGTAACTGATTGATGCGGGTTATGAAACGATGCCTTTAGTCAGGGATACGCTAGATGGATAATGGTTTAGCGGGGCTCTATAGGGCTTTGTAGTTCTGTCTTTTATACAAGCGCGTATACAGTCCCCCTGTATTTATTCGGTAGCGGCTGACCTAGGGAGAAGGAAAAAAGATATAGGATTTCTCCTTTCCTTTATACCTCTCTCTTCTCTTTCTTTTCTTCTCTTCTCTTTCTTTTTCTTCTCTTCTCTTCTCTTCTCTTTCTTTTTCTTCTCTCTACTCCCTTTGTATTTTCCTTCTTTCCTCTTTCCCTCCTTTCCTCTTTCCCTTCTTTCCTCTTTCCCTTCTTTCCTCTTTCCCTTCTTTCCTCTTTAAGTCCTATATCCCTCTCTTCTTCTTTTTTCTACAGACTAGTGTCCTAGGATACCGTCGTCTGCCCAGCAGACGTATGTAGCCCGAAAAAGCCCGATCTGACCGTGGACGAGACTGCCTTTTGCTGTGCTTCTCTCGCTTTTGTGTTGCCGTGGATGTGGACGAGTGGCCAAGTTGTCTTCCAGACGGGTGCTCACTAGAGACCCGTTTTGATATACTTGTCGCTTCGAAGCGTCTCCCTGGTTCCGTTGGTGGTGTAAGCAAGGTTATGTTGTCAGTGCTCACTAGAGACTGACTCTTAATTACCAAGATATCTTCTAACATCAACAGTAAGTAGCGCCCCGTACCGCCCTGCCCCCTTCTTCGTTGGCTCGACCCCCCTACATGGACTCGGCACACTCGGCTACCGACCACTCTTCACTGACACACCCCCTTCTCTACCGAACCCACTGTACCGATCTCAGCCGCTTGGACCTGAGAACCCCTTAGATCTGACCCCTCCAAGTACTTAACACCCACCCCCTTACCCCTCCGGCCACTGACACATCAGTACCTAACCACCCTAGTCAATGACACCCTCACCACCTGATCCCCACGGTTATTGACACCGTCACCACCTGATCCCTTCGGTCACTGGCACCCTTACCACCTGATCTCCCCGGTCGTATACACCTTCACCACCTGATCCCCTCGGTCACCGACACCCTCACCAACCCAACCCCCTTTCCTGACCTGGCACCCGTGGACCCAACACCCTCTCCTGAGCCCCCTTCACCGACCTGACACCTTTGTGGCGCACCCCCCCCCCCCCCCCCCCCCCCCCCCCCCCCCCCCCCCACCCACAGCCGGCAACCGGCCCTCCTTCATCGACGATCAACCTCCCCCGCTGATGTGACCAAATCATAGACGTGACCCGTCGCTAACCCGCGTACTGCAGATGCTATATAGATAGGGTATAACTAGTCTGCCCTCTACCGGACTACGGTACCACCGAAGGAAATCGCCTTCGGCATCACAGATCGGTTTGGGCTTCTAATTGTCCCGTAGTTTGGCAACCTCTTCAAGGCGTCACTCTACAAGAAGCGCCACGGCAGGGCAATGACGTTTGGCCTGGAATCGGACCTCCCAAACGAGCCGGGGGTAGAATTCGATCCTATCGCGCACTGGGATTTCTTCCGCAACAACGTCACGATCGACGCCCAGGGCACCAACATGGCGATGTATAACTACCCCGAGCCTACATGGGCCAGTATCCGCTATCTGATCTCTTTGTGTGCCCTTGCGCCCTGCCGGGGGGCGGCGGCGGAGGGGGCAGCAGGTTGGGTTGCGGAGAAGTCATTTGAACTGCACGGCGCGGACCGATGTTTTGTGGCCGACAAATACTTAACGTACTTTATAAGCGAGTGGCGCATATAAGCGAGTGGCGCACTCTCAACCA
>MU854588.1:14325-35291 GCA_033296685.1 Parachaetomium inaequale | reverse complement strand
CCTCCTCCCCCCCATCCCCCCCTTCCCATCCTCACCCCTAACCCCCCTAACCATAACAGCCGCCGTCTGCCCCGCAATCCCCATCACCCCAACCGCCTCCCTCCCCCCCCACCCTTTGACTTCCGGCACCCTCGCCACCAACCCAGCCTCCAACACCACAAACCCAGCCAACGTCCCCCTCCCCCTAGCAACCTCCCTTAACCCGACCGCACCACACACCCTCGTCCCAACCTCCAGTCCCATCTCGGCGGGGACGGCATCCCCCATAGCGACAATCTCGCCCGCGAAATCGAGCCCGGGAACGGGGGCGCGGCGGAAGGGCAGCCAGGCGGGGAGGAGCTTGAGGGTGACTAGGTCTGCGGGGTTGAGGGAGACGTGGGTTATCCTGATGAGGAGGAGGGTTGATGTCGGATAAGAGGGGAGGGAGGGGATGGGATGGGAGGGGTGGAGGGTGAGGGATTGGCGGGGGTGGCCGTGGGAGGTGGCTGTCCAGGAGGGCATTGTTTTTGGTGTTGTTGTTTTCGACATGTTGGTTGGGGTGGTTGGTGGCGTTGTCGGTTTTGTGGTTGTGTTGTATCCGGAGGTGTTTGTATAGTGTCTTGGTGGGAACTGAGGTGAGTCGGTTGGCTGATTGCCGAGGTTGAGATTCACGGATATGGTGGTTGTGATGATGATGATGGAGAGTTTTGATGGAAGAGTTGAAGTTGCCGCTGCGAAGGCAAACGCGTGGCGCGACCCGCAATTTCCGACCGTCAGGGGTTGAGTTTTTGTTTCCGAACGGTTTGAGATTCAAGACTCCGTAGCCACGGGCGGTGAAATTTCCCAGTAAACGCCCAAAAAAAAAGAGGCAAGCAGAAATGCAGCAGGAAAATATTTGATGACATTAGTATTCCAAAATACAGTACAGTACAGCCCTGACTCCAAGACCGTCCACCCGGGTATGCCCAAAGTATTCCAGAACCAACCGTGAGTCCGTGACGCCAATCAGCCAACCTTCCTTCCAAAGCCAACAATAAACATTTTTGCACATCTCACCTACCGGCCGGCGCCTTTCCCCCGACCGCGTTGGCCACCGTCGGCGTGGTCAGCTCCTCCTGCGACTCGCCGCCCGCCTGCATCGGCGCCAGCTCCCACCGCTTCAGCGGGTTGTTCATGCCCACCCACAGGTCCGTCGGCAGGAACTCGCCCACCTCCTGGCGGAAGTGCTCGCGCTGCTTCCTGTCGGCCTCGACCAGGTTCTCGACATTGTCCCGGGCCTTGCGCAGCGTGTTCTGGATCCTGTCCTCGACCGCCCGCCGCCTCTCCACCTCCAACAACAAACTGCTGTAGGCGCTCGCATACCCCTCGTAGAACCGCTTCAACCCATTGATCTCCTCTAACTTGTCAAAAATGACATCCTTCTCGGCCTCCCAGCGCTGCTCAAACTCGTGCTCGGCCGCGACATAGCCCTGCAGCCGCCCCTCGATCTCCTCGAGCACCTGGAACGCGCCGAGCGTGGCGGCCCACACGGCGCGGACGCGGTCGGCCTGCTCCTTGAGCGCGCCAAACTCGTGCTCCATCTGCTGCAGCGCCGCCTGGATCTCGGCCACCACCTCGTCCACCTCGGGCGCGTCCTCCACCACGACCTGCACAATCTCGGCCAGCTCCTGCGGGTCCATCGGTTCGAGGTCTGTCAGGTGCGACTCCTGCTCCGTGATGACGCCCGATATCGACACGGGCTCGCCGTCGTCGGCGGCCTCGGCGGCGCGGCGGCGGGCGAGGGCGGCGCCGCCCTCGGTCGCGCGCACGGCTTTGACGCACATGTCGAAGTGGGTTGTGAGCGAGGTCAGGTGCTGCGCCATGGCCTCCGAGTGCTCGGCGAGGGCGGCGAGGAGGTGGGGGATCGGCTGGTACGCGGCCGAGGACGAGGGCGAGTCGGGCGAGGGCGCGGCGGTCAGGGTCTTGTGGAGCAGGCGCAGGTCGTGGTCGAAGCGGAGGAGGTCGCCGTCGAAGGATGTTTGGGCAGCCTGCGGCAGCCACAGTCAGTGAATGCTGCAGAGATAATGTTGAAGAGACAAAATGGCCCGCGGCGACTCACCTGCAGCTCGCCAATGTTCCCCATCAGGGTATCCTGCATCACCTTGACGCTGTTCTCATCCACAAAATCCATCAGGCACTTGGCGTCCTCGCCGGGTGGACGAAACACGGGCTCGACGCGCGTGTCGCGCAGCATGTCCATCGTCTTGAGGAGCTTCTCGTTGGCGGCGTCGAGGGTGCGCACGAGCTGGCCGAACTCGCGCTGGCCGTGGTCGTAGGCGTGGCCCATGCCGCGGCGGAGCTTGCGCAGCAGCAGCACCTCCTCGTCGATCAGGCGGCGCAGGAAGGCCGTCTGGGCGGCCAGCACGACCGACTCCTCGTGCATCTGGCGGGCGTGGGTGGCCAGGTCGTTGGCGCGCAGCACGAGGGCCATGGACGAGAGCGACTGCTTCGCGGCGAGGAGGTGGCGCACCAGCACCTCGACGGGCACGTCGTCGGCGCCGAAGTCGGGGGACGGCGGGTCGTGGTACGACGTCGGTCGCGAGCGCGGCGAGGCCGCCGACGCGGGCCTGGACGTCGCCATGCTGGGGGGGGTGTTGGTGGAGGGGATGATGAAGAAGGTGAAGATGAATTAAATCATGAGGGTCGGAGGGTTGAAGTTTGAACCAGGAGCGTGTCACAGCCCGTCAGCCGTTACGTCATCTTGTAGGTTTGGCTCTGTTTGCTGCAGGAGAGCGCTCTCGAGGCGCTGAAGTGGAAAGCCTGAGCTGAGCTGACGGGCGGTGTTCCAGGCGCCCGTGCGGGGTGTGCTTTGGTAAAACAGCTGCGAGGTGTCAGGGTTAGGGCTGTCACTGGGCCCCAGCAAAACAACCAAGTTCAGGGGTTTAAAAGTTGAGGGCTTGAGGCATCCATCTATCTCCCTTCGAACTCGGGAGTTCCATTCAAATACAGTAAAACAAGACCTGGCGCAAAGTCTCAAACGTTGTTTCAAAAAGCGTCAGGCAACTGTTTCCCGCTAAATCCGACTCAACAAGCTCCAAGTGCTCAAGCCTTCAAGATTCCTCAATAAGCGGTATCCCGCAATTATTTTCTCCGAGTCTGAGAAGGGTGTGTTTGCATTCCGTAGGCACCTAGGCAAGGTAGTCCCCGATTCAAAAGATTGTGGCATCCGAGGCGGGCCTAATAGATGTAATTAGATGTCATTCTAATCCCGAACCAACTTCAATGTTATGTTCCAGTCTGTTTCTATGCTTGTCAATAGCTCCAGCCTCTAGCCAAATCAAAAAAGATGGCAGTTAGTCGTTTTTAACTGAAACTACCTGGTACCCTACCACAAGAATGATACTGCAAACTTGACGGCAACTGCTGCCTTTGACCCCGATTGGTCCACCTACCTGACCCTCGGACAATGGATACAGCAACGCCCAAAGATCGGACCACCTGGTACATGTACTTCAACGGAAGGTGACCGTTGCCCAGTGTCTCTTGACCCTACTTAAAATGGAGCATCTGAAATGGTCTCCAAAACGGGTCTTTGCCAAAGGATTGACTATACCATACACTCATCCATAACACTGTACAAGAAGGTGCAGCAACTGAGCAACAGATTCACATCGGCAGACTTCCTGTTCAGCGTCCGCACTATCAAGCTATATACACGAAAGAGCTGGCGCATATGAGCAAACTCCCACCCTTGCATCAACTCCAAGTTTCAGCATCTGACTCTTCAACAACCCCTTCCACCAACCCCCGCGCCAGAATCGAATTGAAGGCCCTACATGTAGGCATCATGCCACGACGACACTCCTCTTAGAAAGTAAGGGTCGCGCCGCTGCTGGCAGTAGCGTCCTTGGCCTTGGCGGAGCCGACGACGCTGTACTTGTACGGGACCGAGAGCGAGCCCTGGGGGGCGTCGTTGGTCGAGCCGCCGAGGTCAACGTCCTTGACGGCCGCCGAGCCGGTCTCGTCCGAGTCGATCGACGTGATGGCGCGCTTGGTGTTGACAAAGGTGCTGGACTCGACGAGCACGATGGCGCCCATGCGCGTGTTGACGCCCGATGTGGTGATGGTGTCGTAGTAGTTGCTGGGCACACATGTCAGCGGATGAGGGAGGTAGGATATGTGCATGGAGAGGGGGGCTTACTTGTAGATGTGGCCGGTGCCGAAGCGGATCGAGGGCGTGCGGCTGCTGATGTTGGTCCACCTGTTGTTGGCGTACGTGACGTGGAGCTTGCCCGTGTCCTCATCGGCGTTGCTGTCCGAGTGGCCGACGAGCGAAGCCTTCCACTGTTGTGTGATGTTTGGTCAGCCATCTGACATTCAATCTGTACTCTAACATCCATGCTTACGTGGTCGTGGAAGTGGCTGTTGGAGACGGTGACCCAGTCAGCCGCGTGCGTGATGTCCACCAGGCCGTCGTAATAGTCCTTGTCCACGCTCAGGTCGCCGCTGATGTCGAGGTGGTCGAGCCAGACGTTGGTGGCCTCCTGCACGGTGATGCAGTCGCCGCCCTTGACCTTGGCGAGCTTCAAGTTGCGGACGATGACGTTCTTGACGCTCTTGACGGTAAGGTTGATGCCGGTGATGGCTGTTATGGCTTATTAGCGAGTCCGTAGCCAAAGGATGCATCTCTTGGGCTTTCTTACAAGCACCCGCCTTGCCGAGCACGCTGGTGTTGGCACCGACCCGGACAGAGCCGGTACCGCTGATGCTGCCGGAAACGATGATGATCTTCTTCGCATCACCCTCGGCAGCAGCGCTGAACTCGGCGAAGCTGGTCACGGTGGTGGTCGTCCCACCCGCGCCACCCGTGGTACTGTCATTGCTTAGCATCAATCCACCGTGCACTTGTGGTGAGAGGACAGGCCAAAGCTCACCCTCCGTTGGTGGAGGCATAGCCGATATCACACGCGTCGTTAGCGCTGGCACGCTTGTTGATGGTGGGAGTGGGCGTGGCGGTAACAAGGCTCGCCAGCGTGGCGAGGGTGGCGGTGAAGAGGAACTTCATGGTGGGTGATTGCTTCTTGAGGCTTCCGTGAAGATTTTGTGAGAGGGATGAAGGTGATAATCCAACTTGGCTTTGCGAAGGGTGCCGACTCTTTATATCACCATCATGCCAAGAGCCTCTACACGCACAGCTTCAGGTGTTGCTACTCTAACGCCATGCTGGGCCCAATTCCTCCGCGAAAGGTCCGTACCTCATAGGGAAGTGCTCGACGGTGTGGACCACTGCCCAACAATTCTACACGAATGAGAATGCGCTCCCTGGGAGCTGCTGGCAAGCCAGAACCGGGTTGCATTCACGGCACTTGTCGTCAGCCGCTCAACTTGATACCGACTATTCTGCCTCGACGCGTTCAAGGTAATCTCAGCCCCGGACCCCAGTGGTGGAACTGGCTACCCGACTACGGCAGTCGTCCGCCTCTTTGCGGGGTCGTCCGTTTCAGGACCAGACATCGCTGCCGACTAGGGGGCGTGGGGCCGTGGACCGAGGTGTGGGCGGCCGGAAGTGCCGCGCCGTGGCCTGCTTGGGACGATGCGGGACGCGGGAAGCATGGGGAATGTACGAATACATGGATAACTTCGGAGCGCCAGGGTCACGTCCCGTGCCAACGTCGATCCTCCTCTCTCCTGCATAAAGGGGGCGCCTATTCAAACCGCCGAATGATTCTCCACCAATGGCGCCACAGGAAGCCGGTTGAGCCTCAACTCTCAGCCAGGAATTCGGATTCTTGCCCTTTGGATGATGAGGAAACTATATTCCAGGCCGTGATGTCAAAAGGACGAACGGCGGCGTCCACAAGAGCTAATCCAGATCTTGCCTTGCTCCTCGAGGAAGTGTATAGACACCGTATCAACGATAGAACTTGGGGCTCATAGTTGCGAGGCCTATTTGTTTGTTATACTCTGTTTTACTTCCAAAAAAAAACAGGGGAGACCCCGACGGTGATCGTCACCTCAGCCGGTACTTAAACCCGGGGTATATGCTTTGCAGTAGCATTCGGGACTCTGTTAATGCCCGAGGACTTTAATCTATTTTCGAACATTCTTGCTGCCCCATTCGTGGCAAAACCTGGTCGTCCCGCCAGCAATGTGAAGTACTGGGTCGTTGATATCATGGATGTCCACGTGGAGGGCTCGAGACGGAGAAATGAATCCATTAGATCGTCATTACCCTCGAGGATTATCCAACACCGAGGCACTGCCGTAGCTGTTCACCATCCACGAGTGGCAACGCTGAAAGACCTGTTTACCGTACCTTGCTCCGATCACCCACCACGTCCCAACAGCAAAGATGGCCGCAACTCTCGTGAGGCTCATCACCGTCGCCGCTGCCGCAGCAGGCGTCCTGGGCCACGCCGTTGTGAAGGTCCCGACGCCCCGTGGTGTAGGTCCCCCGGTGTGCAGTATAAGTGGCGTGACTGGAGATGGCCTGCCCAAATACTGACACTCTTTGCTGCTAGTCGGGTTCCGCTTATACAGAACGTTGCGGCGAGACCTATGCGGTGTACATGGAGAAGGGTACGCGTCTCTCACACTACCTTGTCACAACGTGCTCGAGCAGCCAGCTGACAGACACTCCAGACAAAGCTGGTCCCATTGAGAATGGAGTCAAACAGGCCGGCTCGGCCCTGGGGTGCAATGCCTTCCTGTGCCGTGGCTACCAGTACGAGGACAACACTGCAACAGATTATACGGCCGGCCAAGTCATCGACTTCCATGTTGACCTCATTGCCGGGCATCACCCTGGCTATGCGGTAAGTGGCAGCACTATCCTTTCACACCTGCTGTGTGTCTGATACTAACTCGACTCCCGCTCAAGAACGTCTCCGTTGTCGACCTGGCGACGAACAAGGTTATCGGTGATCCGTTGAGGTCGTGGGATGACTATCCCAATGCGACGGCAACGACCCCTCGGTCAGACAGTAAGTTGGAGCCTTTTGTTACGTGTGCCCTCACATCATGGTACTAACACTTTTGTAGTCAACTTCAACGTGACCATCCCCAGCACGCTGGGCGAAGCTTGCAGCACGGGCGGCAAGTGCGCCATCCAGTGGTACTGGTATGCGAGCGGGAACAAGCAGACGTATGAGAGCTGCGTCGACTTTTATGTCACGGCTTGAGAGAGTCGGTGCCGTTGTGTTGGAGAGTCGCTGAGATGAGAATCCGGAACATCAAGCTACCTAGGACGAGAATATGACATTCGCAAGGCAAATCTCGACTAATAAGGCCGCGTCGACCCCTTAGACCTTTGCAATTGTGCCAAGGTCAACAGTTGGGCTTGACCTTAACGGCGGCTTAACCCAGGGCTGTAATGAAGCACACTAAATCAAATATCAAGCTGCATCTGAGTCGTTTTGCCTTGTAAGAACGGCGGGAGCCTGGTCTACCAGCCGCCATGCACTCCTAGTAGTAGTACTCGCCTGCAGCCGCCCTCCCGATGGCTGTCGATTTCGAGCCCGACTTCGTCGACGAAGACCTGGACGTGACTATCGGAAACTCGCTCCTGCTCCTGTTCGTCGTCATCGACACGGAGGCGACTCTTGTGAAGAAGGAGGGGAACGTCCGTTCAGGGCAGAGAGACACGCAGCTTCAGGGTCTTGCGCGCTGGGCAAACGGTGTACCGGCGGGTCGGCATCTTCGAGGGTACAGGCCAGGGCTGGCGGGAGGCCGCCACGACGCAGACCGTCACCATCAAGGAAGCCGCCTTTGTGATGTTGAAATCGGCCCCGAGATAGCCGATGAGGAGACTCTTCCGGCTAGTTGTCGAGCAGTCGGAAGAGGAGATGCCGCACCCAAGGAAGCAAATCCGGAGCATTCAGGGCAAGGAGGCAGCTCGAGCCATTCCAGGACTCCAGGTTGCAGATAATCTGCGGCCCAGATGCATCATCTTGGACTCTTGGTCCCAGAGCCAAGGTGCCGGGTCGAAGCCCTCTCCTTTTTCTTCGAATCGAGGATGGCCGTCCAAGGCCGTAGCCTGTACATGTACGAAATGACGATAGTGATGCAGTGGCGTCGCTGAGGTGAGGGAATGTTAGTGAGATGGCAAGTTGCAGATGACTGCTGAGAGCCAAGGCACGTGTCGCTTGCAGCGTCCCATCGTCAAGATTTCGCCCGAGGCTGCAGAGAGAACCATATGCGTCCTGCAGAAGGAACCATGCGTTCTGCAGAAGGTGAAGTCACGTACACTGACTGATTGGGCCAACGATCGCTGTATATAATCCACCGCGCGGAAGCCACTGGCCAGTTCACTGCTGCAGGTTCCCAGTGTTCTCAGCTTCCACTGTCTGCGCCATACGCCAGGACCGCCTTGGCACTTTTTTCGCATTTTCACATTTGTTTTGCAGCCAGAGAGCAAGAGAGAGCCAGAAATCTAGAAAACTGACTTATCCTATACTGGCCTACCACTGGCCTGCGCGCCGCGTGGATACCTCAATATATATATCTAACTCTATAGAATTCGAATGCGGTACCTGATTGATAATGCAGGCAATACGCGTAGAGATGTTGATGGATATGGTCCGAGGATTTAAAAAACTCGAAAATATACAGTCCGGTAGCTGTAATGCCAAGCCTTGCCAAGCCTTGCTCGAAAAACGATACGAAAAGACAATTCTATCAATATCTCTACGCGTATTGCCCACATCATCAATTAGGTACCAGATTCGAATTCTATAGGGTCAGATACATCTACTGAGGTATATACGCGGTGCGCGCAGGCCTGTGGCGGGCCAGTATAAGTCGGTACAGTTCTGTTGCTTCTATTTTGGCCCTGAAAAAAAGGGGGTTTTCGAACCTCTCCCAAAAAGCGCCAAGGCGGTCCTGGCGTATGGCGCAGACAGCAGGTTACCAAACTTACCCCGCGATCCGATAAGATAAGCCAGACCCCACCAAAAATTGTGTGCTCCTTCTTCAGCAGCTCCATCAGCTTCATCAGCATCATCATCACCAGCGCCTGGCACGCGACGGCCTCGTCCGACAAAGACCCCGATATTTATACCTGGCAACCTACGACCGCCCCCCGCCATGGCAGCCCCTTCCACCGCGGCTGACGCCAGCCCTCTCGACCCCAACTACCTGTACCAGGACGACGACAACGACCTGGACGACGTCTTCAACTCGGCCGACGAGCTCGACGACGACGTGCTCGACAACCCCTCGTCCGACCTCACAAAGTCCTACAACCGCCAGCGCCAGCTCCACGCCTCCAACTCCCAGTCCGCCGCGGGCGCACCTCCCTCCAACACACAAAAACCGACAGCAAATACATTCGCCAGCATCGATGACCAGGTCGCCGAACTGTCCAAGCACGCCGCCAAGATCCGCCTCGACAATGTCAAGCAGAGCCAGGAGCGCGACAAGGACAAGGCGGACCGCGCCACGGCCGAGCTGGTGCTCGACCAGCGCACGCGCATGATCCTGCTGCAGATGATCAACCGCGGCGTCGTCAGCGAGATCCACGGCGCCATCAGCACGGGCAAGGAGGCCAATGTTTATGGTGCTGTGCTCTACCCTGACTCGGACGCCGAGCCCATCCAGCGCGCCATCAAGATCTACAAGACGGCCATCCTGGTCTTCAAGGACCGCGAGCGCTACATCACGGGCGAGCACCGCTTCAAGGCCGGCGCCGACAAGGGCAACAACCGCAAGATGGTCAAGCTCTGGGCCGAGAAGGAGTTCCGAAACCTGCGCCGCCTGCACGCCGCCGGCATCGCCTGCCCCGAGCCGCTCATGCTCAAGCTGCACGTGCTGGTCATGGAGTTCCTCGGCGACAAGCGCGGGTACGCCTACCCGCGGCTGCGCGACGCGCGCTTCGCCGGCGACGACGTCGACGAGCAGTGGCGCAACCTCTACATCCAGCTGCTCGGCGTCATGCGCCGCCTGTACCAGGTCTGCAGCCTCGTGCACGCCGACCTGAGCGAGTACAACATCCTGTACAACGACGGCCGGCTGTACATCATCGACGTGTCGCAGTCGGTCGAGCACGACCACCCGCGCGCCCTCGAGTTCCTGCGCATGGACATCAAGAACGTCGGCGACTTCTTCCGCCGCCAGGGCGTCGACACCCTGCAGGACCGTGCCATCTTCAACTTCATCACCACCCCGGTCGGCCCCGTCGAGGAGCCGGCGCTGTCGCAGGCCATCGAGCACCTGTACGAGGTCCGCCCCGAGGCGGCCGAGACGGACGAGGCCGCCGCCGCGCTTGAGGTCGACAACGAGGTCTTCCGCAACCAGTACATCCCGCAAACGCTCGACGAGGTGTACGACATTGAGAAGGAGGCCGACAAGAAGGTGGACGACCTGGTGTACAAGCACATGCTGGCGGACCAAGTGGTCGGCAAGGACGGCGAAGCAGAGGAGGCCGGGAGTTCAGACGAGGATTCCGGCGATGGCGCTGCCCTGAGCGATGACAGCAGCGACGTAGACGAGAGCCTGTTCGAGAAGGGCCCGCCGCGGGGGAAGAAGCACGAGGACAAGGACGAGAAGCGGCTGCACAAGCAGGCCGTCAAGGAGGCGAAGCGGGAGAAGCGGAAGGACAAGATCCCCAAGTCGGTAAAAAAGCGGCTGGTGGCCACCACGACGAGGAAAAAGAAATAAGTGACAGCACTTGAAAAGAAATAAGGCAGCGGTTTTGGCTTGAAAATGAGTGTCATCAGACAGCGGCGCACAACCGGATGATGAGAGCTGACTGCTCGGGTGCCATGGTTCTGGAGTGTTTTGCCTCGAGCTGAACCTCTTGCCATGGCTCTCAATGGGCAGGTCCGAGCGAGCTGACGGCTTGCGATGACGACCAAAGAGAGCACTGACGGTTGCCCAGTTTTGGGTGTATGTGACGCCGTGAGCGGGCCGGTTGGTCATTTTGACGGGTTCCCGACGCTGGAGTCCGTCCAGCGATATACAACTTGAAGTACATCCTTGTGCGAGCCCCGGCTCGAAATCAGGCTATGTGGCGTGCCCTCAGGTACTGCCCGAGTACACAGAGCAACAGCCTTGGTCAGTGTCAAGTATATACATTTGGCAGCATTAATGGAAGCTCATAGCCAGGTTACTCGCGCAAACGCCAATCCCTACGCGCTTTTGAAGTGTTGCTTAGCCTTACTCGACTTGCGTAAGTTCCCGTAACTGTCTCAACTGGCTTGTCGGTGAGCGCCGTTTACTGGGTATAAGTCTGCCTCGCATATAACCGGCCAGGCTCCAGCGCAGTCGGCGCCGCCCCCGCTCGCAACCACACCCACATCAACCAGACAACAACACTCCCTTTCCAACCCTCATCCACCGCCCACCACACCAAACCAACGCCATCACATGATAATACCGGGCAAAAACAATGGCCTCCCTCACAACCCTCCCCAACGAACTCCTCGCCCAAATCGCCCACGCCCTCGTCACCCCGCCCACAGACGCCGCCTACGCAGACCTCGCCGCCCTAGCCCTCACCTCCCGCCGCCTGCACGCCACCTCCACGCCCGTCCTCTACGCCCGCCACCCCTACCTCCTCGCCTGGGCCGCCGAGACCCGCAACCTACCCTTACTAACCCGCCTCCTGGAGAACGGGGGCAATGGGGGGGTAACAGCCAACACGCAGTTCGCGACGCGTAATCTGGGCGCGCACAGCGTGCTCCCGCGCCCGGAGGGCTATGCGGAATTCCCGCGGGCGCTGTTTCGCGAGTTCTGGCTGAGGGGGGAGGACGAGGTTGCTCGGATCAGGAAGTCGGTTGATAGCCCCGTGGGACCGTGGGTTAACTGGTCGCGGGAGATGGTGAGGAGCGTTTCGCTCGGGTATGTTGTCTATGACGGGCCGGGCGTGACGAGGGGGGGCGTGGTGGGGTGTTCGGCCGAGGTGTTTAGTGCGTTTCCGTTGCATTTTGCGGTTGCGAATGGGGATGTTGGCATGGTCGACTTTTTGATTGCGGAGGCGGGGGCGTTTGTGGACGTGCCGGCGCTGCAGTTTTGTCGGCATCATAACTGGGATAAGAGGACTGTGTGTGATCCGGCTGCGGCTGGGGTGGTGGACGGGGTTGCGGTGCAAGGCCTGGGGGCGGTCAAGTGGACGCCGCTGCATGTCGCGCTGTGTATGGGCCGGGATGAGGTGTTTTGGAAGTTGAGGGAGGCCGGAGCTGAGAAGGTGGACTTGTTGACGGGGTATGGCTCCGTGCTGCACCATGCCATGGAGATGGGGAGAAGGGAGGTTGTTGAGAAGCTGCTGGGGGACGTGACGACGGCCGAGGGGGCGAGGAAGAAGGACATGTTTGGGACGTCGCTGCTCTGGATGGCCTGCCACGCCAACGACATACCCGCGGTGCGGCGTCTGGCAGCGCTCGGGGCCGACGTCAACGAGGACCTGGGAAATGGGTACACGCCGCTGCTTGATGCGTGCTTGTTCGCCAAGGTCGACTTGGCCAGGGAGCTGCTTGCGCTTGGTGCTGCCATCGACGTGCCGTTTACCGGTCCCTACGGCCCCAACCTTGAGCGCTTTGACGAGCACCGTCTTGATATCCGCGGATTCACACCACTGGACGTCTGCGTCTGGCTGATTAGCCCCCCGAGGCAGAAGCTCTTCAGGGCGGGTTACTGGGAGAGGCTGCCGAAGGCGGGAGAGATCTCAGTTGACGAGCTGCGGGCCTTGGAGCGGGAGCTGGTCAAGCTTTTGTTAGATGCCGGGGCGGACATCGAGAGCAGCATCCGGCGGGCTGCGGGCGAGCACAAGATGGAGACGCTCGCTGGCCTGATGGCGCACGACAAGTTCAAGCGGTGGTTCGAGAAGCATGGACTGGGCGGGATAGTAGACTCTATGGCCCAGTGCCGCGCCTGCGACCCGTATCGGTCTCGGAGTGCAGCTGCATCTGTTGATCCCATGATCGATTTCCATTACGCCATGCTAGAGGATTCTCTCCGCTTGCACGGAATGTTGAAGGAGGAGGAGAAGGTCAACTGGGCGCAGGTGAAGAAGGACTCGGAGGCTAGGAGGACCATTCCGTGAGCGGTGATGCTGGCCAGCCACGTTGGCTGGGAAAGGGAAACTCTTTCGGCGTTACAGGTTGAACGGGAATAGACTCCGTACAAAAGCCCGACCCGAGTTCTGGGAGCTTATGCCTTTCACTCGGACCTCGAACTCCTGAAATATGGTCTCAAATTCCTGAGATTTCCAGTGGATTCCAAAGCAACATCTTGGCCAGCCGGCAGTGACTCGGGAGGAATACACACCCACTATCCCGGGACAACCCAAGGTCCGGGCCGCAGTTTAGCCTTCCTCGGGGGGATTCTTATGCTGCCAAGAGACGATGGAAGAGTCAGAGCCGAGATGGACCGCGTCCAGAAGTTAGTTGGGTGACAAGCGAGTGCCTGCCAAGGAAGCAGTCAGACGCGCTCACTTTTAAGCCCACCGAAGGAAGCTTGGCTGTAGATTCCGGCTGATTTCTAATCAGTTGAAAAGACGGATGGGCAGAGAGAAAGGCCTGAGAGGCGCAGGCAGGAGTGAAGGGGCTATAAGAGACCAAACTCAACTGAGTACTTAAAATGCTGCTTCTTCCTCTGATGATTCAGTACCGACACCCACAAGCTACTTTGACAGAGCTCAACACCAGACGTTACACGTCCAACATCAACCCCCCTGACAACAACCACTTACGACCAGACTCGAGCAAACCAACCTTGTCACCGACCACAGCACCCACCCACCATGTCCTCCCTCCAATACTTCGACTACTCCCCCTTCACCCGCATCCTCTCCGAAAAGTCCCACTACAGCCAAGCAGTCCGCGTCGGCGACCGAATCGAGTGCTCCGGCCAAGGTAGCCCTCCCCATATGCCCCCTACATGCACTCCCCCGAAAGGCTAACCCTATTCCCCCTCAAAGGAGGCTGGGACCCCGAAACCGGCGCCATCCCGACCTCCCTCACCTCGGAAATCGAGCAAGCCTTTGCCAACGTCGACGCCTGCCTGCGCAGTGCAGGCGGCGAAGGGTGGCGGCAGGTGTACAAGGTCAACCTGTACACGACCGAACTGAGCGAGGAAGCGTTTACTGCCTGGGCGGCGTGTATGAGGAAGTGGGCGGGGGAGGAGCACAGGCCGCTTTTGACGGGCGTGGCTGTTGCTGGGCTGGGGGTGCCGGGGATGAGGGTTGAGATTGAGGTCGTTACGCATGAGCCCGAGGGCAGGGAGGCGAGTTGAATGGGGGTAGAGCTGATGGTGATGCGGTTCATAGGGGCGGGGATGGAGAAAGGGGTGGAACTGGAAGGGGGTGGAAACTGAAATGGGGGTTGAGGATGCCTGGTACGGATACTGCGAGAGCACTGAGGCTTTGCCAAGGCGTCTAGACTGTAGAGCGGTTGGTTGGGGTCTGGTTTGAGTCAATGGACTGCCACAAGCTGATCTGCCCACCACACTTTGCTGATCTCTGTGTCAACGGAAAAAGAAATATGGGAGACCTGAAAGACAAGGCTGGCTTGCTGAATTCACTTCCGAGCTGCCTTGGTCCACCGGGTGTAACCGGCGGAGATAACTGGTGGGCAGTGAGGCTGTGAGACGTGAAATGTTGTGCATTATGTCAGTTGACGGCTACCAGGTTGGCGGGTACCATTCCATGTACCACACCCTCGGATATGTCCCTTGGCCCCGAGTCATGTAGTTTCCAGCACTCTTTGCTGAGTTTGAGGTGACACAACGTGAATGAGGTGGTGCTTGACAGCTGAGCGGGCTGCGGGATTCTGTGGGTTCATGTTTCAGATGTCTCAGTCTCACCGACAAACAGTTCTTTGCCAGCGCGCGGCAACACTGTACGAAGTAGCTGAGGGTCCCTGCCCTGGGAAAAGACGTTGTTTGTACCGCAATGCTACCAGTTGATGCTGTGTGACTGCAATGTCACTGCATTCTCAAGGCTCATGGAGGGACGGGACGGACCACGCCACGAGGGCAGCTTGCGGCGAGGCCTAGCCGCGTCCGGGTTGGAGTTGTCAGTTGATGTGCGCTGACTGAGAGTGGGAGAGGTTGGACTTTTGGTATCAGACCGGGGCCTATGGAAGCCATGTCCCTGGAGAATCCGAGAATGATGGAATCCCCGATACGCATCGGGTTCCCGAGCCGAGCGGAATCGGGCCCGCGCTCATGGCGCTTGACTCCGCAAATTGTCTAGGGCCGGGGAAGCCGTGGGGGCTTAAACTGTTGGCGCCGGGGGGCTGGAGCTGGATCTACGGAAGGCTCACGGCGAGTCGGGCAAGGCACTGGGGTCAGTAGCGTCGTTCAGCTGCATATGCATGTCGGAAAGGGCAATCAACAAGGGCAGCCACTCAAACACTCCTCCGCCAGCCTGAGACAGACAGAGCCTTGAGCTCCTTGCGTTGTATGTGGGCGCTAGCAAGAACAATAGCAGCACCTGTCCATCAGTTGTGCTCTTTCGGCTCACCGTCCCGGACCGTGAATCCCGTTCCGCGGGCTTCTGGATTTACCGTGCTATCTCCGCGTCGGCAATGTCGGCACCGCGAGCTCTAGGCTGCACTTGTCCTGCAGGCTGACCCCAATGCGACGTTGATCAGCACCCTTGTCGCCGGCCATTGCTTTTACCATGGACTGTGCCATTGTTCCATTGTGCCATTCTTGACATTCCCGCTGTTCCCGCAGGCACTAGAAAAACTCCAAGCATCCCCCCCTCTTAGCCTTTCTTGGCTTCAAGCCTTCAACAGCCCCAACCTCGGCTCTGCAGACTGCAGGACGTCAGGACTCTGAAGGCGGAGCCAATAACACAGCAACCACTCGCCCAAAATGGCCGACAACGAAAAACGTCACAGCCAAGAGGGCACCAACATGGAGAGAGCAAACGAGAAGCACGAGCAAGCGCTCTCCGACACGAGTTCAACCGCCGGTTCGGTCCACGCAGTCAAGGGCGAGAAACAGGAGACTTCAGATCACGGCCATGCAAAGGCGGCCGATGGCGCCCGCAGCGCCCCTGACATCGACCATGAGGAGGCCGAGGGCGCCGTCCCGGGCCACGAGCTCGACGTCGAGCTCGGCCAAGTGAGTGATCGCCGCCACCAACCCCCCAACACCACTACTAACACGCCCAGCAGCACGGCATCACCGAACTCACCCGGCCCAGCACCCGCAACAGCGCCAGGTCGCGCCTCTCCCGCATCGTCTCGCGCAAGCGCACCCGCGAGCGCATGCCGCACGCGCCCATCCCCGTGTCCAACCTCGACGAAGGCATCGTCGGCTGGGAGTCGCAGGACGACCCGGCCATGCCGCTCAACTTCCCGTCGCGCAAGAAGTGGGTCATCGTCGGCCTGCTGGCGGGCATCACGCTGCTGACGCCGTTCGCCTCGTCCATCCTGGCCCCCGGCATCTCGAGCCTCAACCGCGAGTTTGGCAACACAAATCAGGTCGTTGGCGCCATGACCGTCAGCGTGTACCTGCTCGGGTACGTCATCGGGCCGCTGTTCCTGGCGCCGCTGAGCGAGCTGTACGGGCGCCGGCCCGTGCTGTGCGTGGCGAATGTGTTTTTCTGCCTGTGGCTGATTGGGTGTGCGCTGGCGCCGTCGATCGAGTCGTTGATTGTGTTTCGCTTCTTTAGCGGCATTGGCGGTTCGGGGTGTTTGGTGAGTTGAGATCTGGATGCATGTGGTGAAGGGGGCTGGACTGACGAGAGCAGACTCTCGGAGCAGGCGTCATCGCCGATGTGTTTCGAGTTGAGCAAAGGGGCTTTGCCATGGGCATGTACACCCTCGGGCCGCTGATCGGTATGTCTACCCGAAAAACCCCTTTCAGGATGATGCTGACTTGTTAGGCCCGACCGTCGGCCCCGTCCTCGGCAGCTGGCTCTCGCAGACCATCGGCTGGCGCTGGGACTTCTGGATCGTCTTCATCGTCTCCGTCATGGTCATCGGCCTGTTCGAGTTCCTCAACACCGAGACCAACCCGCGCATCCTCATCAAGCGCAAGGTCCAGCGCCTGCAGCAGGAGCTCAACCGCCCGGACCTGCGCAGCTGCTACGACGCGCCCGGCGCCGCGCAGCAGAGCCCGACGCGCGTGCTCCTCAACGGCCTGATCCGCCCGACCAAGATGCTCTTCCTCTCGCCCACCGTCTTCTTCATCTCGCTCTACCTCGCCTTCTGCTACGGCACGCTCTACCTCCTCTTCACCACCATCCCGCTCGTCTTCCAGCAGACGTACGGCTGGAGCGTCGGCATCACGGGCCTGGTCTACATCTCCCTGGGGCTCGGCAACGTCTCCGGCTGGGCCGTCATCACCTACACCTCGGACAGGGGCGTCGTCAAGCGCACGCGCGCCAACGGCGGCGTGTTCGAGCCCGAGATGCGCCTGCCCCTGAGCATCTATTTCAGTTTCCTGCTGCCCGTCACCTTCTTCTGGTACGGCTGGTCGACCTACTACCGCACCCACTGGATCGTGCCCGTGCTCGGGCTGTTCCCCTTCTCGTTCGGCATCATCGGCCTGTTCCTGCCGCTCATGACGTACCTCGTCGACTGCTACCCCATGTATGCCGCCTCGGCCATCGCGGCCAACACCGTCTTCCGCAGTCTCGTGGGTATGCTACTGCCCCTGGCTGGGCCGGCCATGTACCAGAACCTGGGGCTGGGCTGGGGGAACTCGCTGCTGGGGTTTATCTGTGTGATTCTGATTCCCGTGCCGCTGCTGCTGATTCGGTACGGTGCGCGGTTGAGGAAGATGGGGTTGCAGTTGTAGGGGGGAGCCGTAGTTGTAGGCTTGGGGGTGTGATGATGGGAGTAATGACATGGTCAGGCCAGAAATAAAGGCTATATGAAGGGATTGTTTAATGTATAGAATGCACAGCGATGTACCAGGTATATGGCTTGCGGGAATCGACTCGAGTTTAGCGAACAAGATGGACATCGCCGAACGCCTTGCTCATTTCGTTCCAGTTCTTACGTGGGTAACCTCCAACTGTTTTTCCGGCCTCCCTGCGAAAGTGAGCTGCTTTGAATGCTTGTGTCTGCCGTGTGATTTCTTGCTCTAATTCCAGCACTCCCCAGCAAAAAGTTAGGTCAAGGGGCAATCCGACCTGCCATGCCCCTTCCATCCATACTTCTACTAGCCGCCCTACCCTTCGATTGGATCGTTCCATCCAGAGTTCCAGTCAACAATAACACGGCAAGCGCATCCCCCAATCCCGTTCTCGAATATGACTCGAACAGCCCATCAAGGTGCCCAGGCAACGTGGGAGTGCTGGAACCTCGAGCAACGCTTAGAATATCAACTACACAAACCCAAATTATCTCAGCATCACCACCAACACAACCACAAACACCGCCACATTCCCAAATGGCGCCCTCTCCAATCTGGCGCACCCTGCCGGCCGACATCACCGAGCACATCCTTTCCATCCTCGTGTCCGCCCACTTCCACACCGACCCGGCCTACACCTGGACGTCCCTCCGCCACTTGTCAGCCCACCAAAAGCGCGTCATCGAGCACCGCTTCGCGCGCTTCTGGCTCCCCCGGCTGGGCATCACCCTCTACGCCGGCGTCCGCCACAAGATCGAATACGCTCTCGACCAGACCGCTCCCACTTTCGATGGCATACATGTAAACGGCGGCGATACGGCTGTCTTCGCCGTCCAGCGGCAGGTGCACAACCCGCTGCTGAGCGTCAGCCAGGACTCGAAGCCGGGCAGGCTGGCGGCGCGGTATCTGCGGCGGGCATGGGAGCAGTACGACCCCGCCGCGCACAGGAACATCACCGTGCGGTTGGGGGAGGGGTTTCTCAGTGGTGGGTGCCGCGGCGGGTACATTCTCAATGATACGGATTTGCCCGGGTTGGAGGTGTTGGCCGACAACAAGATCAGGTTTTGCTGGAAGGGGGCCGTGGATGAGCTGCTTTGGGAGGAGATGTATATGCGCAGGGTGGGGGAAGCGATGGTTTGTATTCTCTGGTCTGGGTTCGGGAGCTGGGAATGGCTGTGCTGACGACTGCAGTTTATCGAGGCGTGCAACGAGTGGTGCACCAAGAACCCCCACGATGCCGCTGCTGAGGGAGAGGAACCCCGGCTCCCGCCCCGGAGGATTCAACTCAAGATCTGGCGGTGCCGTGTCCAGGCTGCCCGCCGCGTCGCGGCGTTCAAGCACCGCGTGGCCAGGTCGAACGCAACAGCTCGGCCGATACAGCTCAAGTTTGGAGCCACGTCACAGCGCCTGCACAAGCAGGAGCCGGACCCCGAAGCCCTCGAGGCCGTCAAGAAGTGGGAGTGCTGCAGTTCCTGCTCTCGCTGGCAGACGCCTGATATCTTTGAGGTGCTGGAGGTCGAAGAGTCGGTCGTGCCGAGGTTGGGAGTATTCCAGACCTGGCTTCGCCAGCGGTTCCAAGACGATGGAAAGGAGGGCCAGGATAGCCACCGCGTTGGACTCGACACCATCGTTGGTCTATATAGCGACGAGTTTGCATGGCGGGCCTGGCTCGTGAACACGTCCGGGCAGGGACACGAAGACGGGCTGGACGACGTGCAGCTGTACATGTACCAGCAAAGGCATCGACGTTTGGACACTGGGCTGGACGCAGTCCTGCTGGGGACCGAAAAGGTCAGGTGGGAGCAGGCCCCTTAGTGATGGCCGAGGGTCGGACCACGATACTGTCTGGATACTGCGGGATAAGGAGTAAATACTAGCATTGTCATCACTAGGGCCCAACGAAAAACAACCTGCATTCCCCCCCCCCCCCCCCCCCCCCCCCCCCCACTCTCCTCCCGTGCCTGTCGTTTCCCTTTCACAGCCCACCTCACCCACTTCAACCTACCTAGAGTACCAGCCTCTCTGACTCCTCAAAAGGCTTACATCTCTCACAACCTCCTTGAGTCCCATCACACCCGTGCCCGCCCCCACCGCAACAAAACACCCGCCACTACATCCGGCAAGAACGGGCGATCTTGTATGAACGAGAAACATCCCATTGCCCTGCCGACATCGCTCTTGCAACGGCTTGTTTCGAACCGAGTTCTGTCCTCACCGAGGGCCAAGGCTGCTGTTGTGTCTGTCCCAGAACAGCGCATTGCATTGCCCAAAACGTTGCTATGCATAATAAGGTAGTCATGAGCTGCTTTACCTGGAGCAAAGGTCTTCCAAGGTCAGCGCGCCGTTGATTTGGTTAGCAGACCTACATAGTTACAACGCAAACAGGTCAGTGGTCCGATGAGACGTCGAGTTGGTGAGAGTGCGTCTCAGTCCGGGGAGTAGGTAGAAATGCGTACTCGCAGGTTGGGGCGGTCTAGGGAGGCAGAACCAGCAGAGGAGGAGGTCATGCGTTTGAAGGCGGGGTGATGACTTTGCGGGAGGGACAGACGAAGCCAGAGTCCCTTCATAACCGTCCAATCTTGCGGGATTGGCTCCAGCCGTGCTCCAGCCGCTTTAAGCGGCCTGGGTGAGCCAAGGTGGCTCACCCTGCTCCGTCGGTCGCGCGAGCAGGGTGAGCAGGGTGAGCAGGGTGAGCAGGGTGAGCCATGGGCGGCAAGGCACTCTCCGCCCAACCAACCGTCGCCGCCACCCTCCTCGTCGCCGCCCCCCTGATGGAGAATAGGAAAGGAAAAAAAAAAAACCAAAAGAAGAAAAAGGATGCAAAAGGAAGCATAGCTTTGCAGAGACTTAATAACGCGCCTTGCCCCACCGCCCCTAGTGGGCGGCTAGAGCCTCCCTGCTTCTATCTCGCCCTTAGATATGCCAACCACACTCGGGAAGACCATCTGGCGTAGGGGATGGTTAAGAGCATGTAGAAGGGGGCTATTGCATGAGAAATACAACCCCCTTGCGTCGAAGAGTGCCTGAGTCAAAAGACATGTGAGTCAATCTAGCTGAAATAGTGGAGAGCTCTACGCTGCTAGTGGCTTCGCGTGTAAGCGCTAAGATCAAACAAAAGCCTGTGGGAGGGCGATAGGAAGCCTTGTTGGGGTATTGGATTGATTGATATGGAACCAGAAGGGGAGGGGGGGGGGGGG
>MU854588.1:0-14186 GCA_033296685.1 Parachaetomium inaequale | reverse complement strand
GGGGGGGGGGGGGGGGTGGGGGGCGATATTGCCGGCGACATCTCCTTGTTTCCTAGTTCGTTGTTTTCTAATTCGAAGTAAGGAGAAAGGAACAGACAGAAATAGGAGGGCGCGGAAAACCCCCCCAAAAAAGGAGTAAAAGAAATAGAGAAACAAAAATAGAGAAAAAGAAATGGAGAAAAAGAAATGGAGAAAAAGAAACAGAAAAAGAAACGGAGAAAAAGAAACGGAGAAAAAGAAACGGAGAAAAAGAAATAACTAGAGAAAAAGAAATAGGGAAAGAAAAACAGAGAAAAGATAGAAAGAAAGAAACAAAGAGAAAAACTAAAGAGAAAAACTAGAGAAAAACGAAATAGAGAAAAGAGAAGCTAGGGAAAAGCACGGCCGCCCTGCTGCAGGATCGAAGAAAGGAGGTTGTGGCTTTCCAGCACTGGGACGTTAGGGTTTCGATAGTCCGAGGTTCGTTGGCGTCACAACCTGGCTAGTGCGCCAAATTGGTTTCATACGCTTTGGTTTTGGTCGAGGTGGATGGAACAGAAAATGAGCATAGAAGATCGGCCTTGCGTGGGTTAATCACGGCTGGATGAGGAGTGGTACAAAGAGGCGAGTAAAATTAATAGTGTGATGATGGCTGCGGCATGATAGAGTGGTGATGGAGGCGTGGCATAGCGTTGGGAAGAGCTTCGAGGCCCGACAGAGCTGAGTTACTGGAGCAGTGGACCCATCGAAGCGGCGCTCCAGTTGAGATAGAAAGCCTAGGTGATAGAGGAGGTACCGATAGACGCTGAATGAAACACCTGCTTCCAGTGCCACTTCCCAACTATCGTATATCCACCCGCTCTCGAAACAAGAATCCAAGACACCGTGGTCCTGCCACAGGGTGGGCGGCCCTGAGTCCCAATCTCAGAATATCCTAACGCTTGACGCTCGGGAGCTCAATTCTCAGCTGGCTGTTTCGTTTGTCCTCGTCGGTAAAATACCACTTCGGGAGCCAATGTCGGAAATTGAACTCCCAATCCGGGTCGGCACAAAAGTTGATGGCATCAGCCAGGTTTATACGCGAGAACACCTTGGCCACGTGAAAATCGCTGACGGCAGCGCAGAGTTTCGGGCCGTGCAAATACTCGATCAAGAAGATGTTGCTTTGTTGTATCGCTCAAGTCAGAGAAGAAGCTTAGGACAAGATAGTCGTTTCCCTTCGCGAGATGATCTAGCACAGTCGCACCGGGAACCGTTTTTCCACATCCAGCAAGCCTATTCAGCTATAAATGTCAATGCGACCCCAAGTTCCATTCCTGGAAGATTGGGTTTTCTAGGAGCCACGCGCCTATCCCCTTATAGTGGAGCTTCCTTATGTGGTTCGTGTTTGTAGATAATTAGATCTATGGGACAAAGCTAGTGCTTAATCTAATTAGTATAAAGCTTAGGCCTGATAGAATTAGTACTGGCTTTCATTACAGCTATCGTTTGCTATATACTGTTAATGTGTTATTGAACTGCTCTTAGATCTAAAATATTATGTAGTCTTGTATAGTTTGCTAAATTCGTCTGGCCCTATTAATAGTAAACGAAATAAGAATAGAACTAATCTAACCAAGGTACTTCTAGTATTATCTTAGTCTCCTAGACCTCCAAGGCCGATACATACGCTAAGAGCTCCTTGGTATATATAGCGGTGATGGCCGAGGCGTCTCGTTGCTATCGACCGTTGTGACCACGATTAGCTCTCCTACTGTGTTTTCCTAGGAACGCCTGCATTCAACACGATGCCTAGCCTAAATGACGGCTATAGCCAAACCCCTTCATCGCACCCTGTCCAGCCCTTATGGCGTTCCGGCAACCCAACATCCGGCATTCACATCAAACACGATGGGGGCCTTCCCAAAGGTCCCCGCAAACATCGCGTTATTGAACTCAATCGTCGCCTGTCCAAAGTCCTAGCTAAACAACCTCTCCCGGATCGCCTCGGACAGAAGCCCATCGTACCCTACCCTACGAGCGCGCTGGAACCACAACCCCTTGCCATTCTCAGTCTTGTCATCCCCTACGTGGGCTGCAAACTGAGGAATGGCATACGAGCGCCTTCTAGATGCTGACGGCCACTAGGTCGACTAGAGAGCAGCCACCATCACAGGACACATTGTAGCCTCGAGTGGAGGAACTGGACTTGTCCTAAGGGGGGTGGGTACCTATGTTAGTATCGGCATATAATCGTCTTGATCATTGGAGAGCATTATCCCCAGTCTAGAGGGCCCATAATGTCAGGCCGCCACGAAGGCACTACGCCGGCAATCGTGGCTTTGGGTATATTTCCTCGCAATAGTGAAACCAAAGGATAAGTATCGGACAGGGTGAGTTGTTTTGTGCGACGTTGGACTGTTGGGCATCGACCGCCCGTGCTCAGAGGCGGCTGAAGAAGTCAGTTGCCATGATCATGTGATTTTATGCGACGAAGCTAATGCCTTTGTTGACGTATGTCTTGGTCCATCTCAATGGCTGAGATGGAGTGAGCCTATTTATGCGGATGCGTGAAGAGGCGAAGGCAGTGAGAATGGACCCTTGTAGAGACGCCAATTGAGCTGAGTCTTTTCTGGGTTTGGTTGCTTGAGTGGTTTATCTGTCGAACTGTTACAGACCGGAAGAGGCCTGTTCCAAGTTTGGCGGCAGGGCTAGAAACCCCGAAATTGTGGCCGTGGCCGTTTGATGTAAGGTACCTCCGGCGTTCACTATTACCGCCCAAATATGTGACCGAGGCATCCTTCTCATACATCGCTCCCTCCTGAGCTCTCCTTCTCCTTTTCACTCCGCGCCCCGTTCTCCCTCCCGTTTATATCCTCGGCCCCCGAAAGCTTACCCCATCCGAGGCCGGCGCCCACTAGGCATGCTAGGGCGGAGCAGGCGGCAGGCAAGTACTATACAACGTAAGTAAAATGCCATTGTTAGTAACGGTCTCGACTGGAATCAACACAATTCCCGGATGGTCGGATCACTTACGAACATCAGCGCCAAAGCCTTGTTATAGGCGACTAATAAGCCCGGCAGCTCCTCCGATGATACCAGACCCCTGATGTTGGTAGCCCCGGCGTTTATTACCGAGCCAGCATCCACCCCGGGAGCATACTGCGCCAGCAGCCTAGGCAAGTAACTTTGGAAGATGGTTTGGCCAAGCGAGACTGCGACCGCGCTCCCAAGGTTCATAAACAGGTTGACTATGGCGAGCCCGGTTGCGACCTCCTCGGCAGGTACTTCTTCTTGGACCGAGACCACCGGCTGGCACGAAAAAGGCAATTAGTTGGCTCTAAGGCTCATGACCTAGCGGTAGCTCGCGATGAAACGTACAACTTGGAAGGCCATTCCCCTCCCGAGGGTAGTGATAATCTGGTAACCGATCCACTGGCCGGTTGTGGTTTCTGGAGTAAAGGTGCTAAACAGGCCGGATCCCACGCTGGCTAGTGCGCTTCCAGCGATGGCCCACGGAGGGATGTAGTGAAATCTGCGGACTGTGGCGCGGGGGAGAAGTTAGCGAATGCATTCTTGTTGGTCGTACAGACAGCTCCGTACGTACCGAGAGCGCCAAATGCAATCAGGGCAACAATGTTGGAGACCAACGACGGCAGAATGTGCACGGCGCTGTCCACGGGCGAATCGCCGCGGATCGCTTGGAACCAAAAGGGGAGGAAGTATGGAATCATCTGCGTCGCGCCGCCCTGGAAGAACATGATCAGGCTTCCGACCACCACGGCGCGCCGCCGGAGAGATGACAACGGCATCAACGCATTGTTGCCCATGCGTCGGATCCAGAATGCGAACAGGGCCACCAAAGCGGCCGTGCCACAGAGAAGGCCGATGATGGTCGGGGATGACCAGCGGAATCGCCCGCCGCCCCAGGTGAGGCTAAGCAGGAGCATCGTGGTAAGGCTGGCGAAGAGGATGAAGCCGCCCACGTCGAGTTTCTTGTGCAGGCCGGCACAGGCCTCTCGAAGGGGCGGCTTGGCCGACTGTTCGGGGACTGCGATCGGCAAGGTCGTGGCAGTTATGGCGCCACCGAGGGGCAGAAAGATCCAAAAACCTGGCATCGTGTCACTAAACATACTGATCGAGGTCTAGGGGATGAAGTACTGACACCATCTCCATGTTACCCGATCTGTCAAGGCGCCCGCGATGAGCGGTCCAGTGATAGACCCCACTGAGATCATCGACATGGCGATGGCGGTGACAACGGGCCGGATGCTCGGGATACAGGCCGCAATGATGGTGAGGAGCGCGCCGCTCAGCAAGCCGGCAGATCCGATGCCGGTGACGGCGCGGCCGATGATGAAGCTGTAGCTCGACGTGGATGCAGCACAGATAATGCTGCCCGCCTCGAACACGGCCAAGAAGGCGAGGTAGACATGCTTGATCCGAAAGATGGTGTAAATCTTGCCCACGGGGGGGATAAAGACGCACCTGACGATGTCAAAACGTGGGCGACGAGGAGGAGCAACAGGGACTTACACTGCCAACGTGTACGCGGCACCATACCAGGAGACGTCGTTAATGCTCCCAAAATAATCCGTCAACGGCGGGACGATCTGGAGGTCAACCGAGCAGAGGTTAGGTTGGCCGTCAGTACCTAGGTTCCGGGCAGCATACCGTCGAGACAATGGTCATGTCCAGCCCGACTAGATAAACCCCAAGCATCATGCCGCCAATGACGACCCACAGCCGAAGGCCGTGAAGGGCGCTGTTGGGCTCCGATGGTTGCTGAGTGCTACCCTCTTCCATCTTAGCAGGGGCGTCGACCCTTGTACTGACGCGTTCTCGCTGGCCGGGATGGGGTTGCTGGTGAGAACACAATCTAGCGTCCCGTTTGTATCGCGTTTTCGGATACGTTTGCTTTGGAATGCCACTTTTGCGCTCAAAGGCATTTCTTGTTGTTTTGAGGGGTGGCGGTAGGACTCGGCGAAGGACTTGCGGCACGGTTTCAGCGTTAAATTGCCAACGCGTCCTCCTACATGGCCCGTAGTTAATTACATGTACGGTACCTCGGAAGGTACCGGCACTGCCGATCCCCAGCCACGGCGTAGTCCTTTTCAACACTCACGGCAGGGTCACGGCAGGGTCGGCATGCACAAAACGGTATAATTCTGCCAGCCAGCCGGGCATAATTATTCTTTTTTGTGAAACGGCTCTCAGGGCGCTCGACACGTCCGTGATGGGGATTTGCCCATCGCATCATAGATCGTTGGCCTACTACATTCTGTTACATCTTGACAGTTTGCACTGTTGACTCCTGGCGCACAATCATCGACATCTAACCTTGGTTTCGGCACCCCCTCGGGCAGAGCTACCCATCAAACTCGCCGTCGACATCTACCAACTCGGTGACACGGCCCACAATAGCGTTCTACTCGTCCTCGGTCAACACGACCCCGAACTCCTCCTCGAGCGCCGAAACCCGATCTGCCTCGCAGTAGAATCTCTACACGACTTCCTCGCGCCCCTTATACCACTTCCTCACCTCGTCCTGCCAAGCCATCAAGTACCCTACTGGTGCTCCGTCTTCAAGGATCACTCTGAAGCATATGACACGTGATGTAAACCAGCCAAGCCCCAAACTACCCAGTCCGGCGGCCATGATCTGGAAGTCGACGGGCATCCACTCAACCTCGACGAAACAGCACACATCCATCCAGCCGCTGTCCTCCCCAGCCTCGCGCAGCTGCATGCGCCACCAGTTCGGGTTAGCGCCGGCTGTCGTGGGCGCGACACCGGGAAGGGGCCCATAGAGCATGCGCCGCTCGCGGGGAGCCATGTCCGGGCATGAGTGTAGCTGGTCGTGGAGCAGCGGGACGGGGTAGGGGCATCCGCAGGGGCCAATGTTGGTCTCGACGGGGTAGGTTTGGCGTGGCAGGCATACGATGGTTGCGACATGAACCCTGGAATGAAAAGAGGTAGACTTAGTTCCGATTCTAGAAGCAACGTGCTGAGATAATTGAAGGGGACGTAGAAGCAGGCGGCATCTTGAGTCTGACGCTGGGTTCTGCTAATCTTACTATGGCCCGTACGCAACCTTGGTCTTGTCCAGGGATGGATGGGCTGCCGCACTAGCCGGGGCGTTGAGACGCGCGCCGGTGCAGTAGGAAGCAAAACCCAAGGTGCGCAGCAGGTTACAGAACAACTGCTCCAACGGCAAGACCCCCGGCATCACGATGCCTTCTCGCCAGGCTCAGGTGTCGTTGATCCAGTCCGCATACCGGCAGGGTGGCTGTGATCCTGCAGTGACGGGGTACTTTGAGGCACACGGCACGGCACCCCCATTGGCGATCCCATTGAGGCCAGCGCCATCGGCGAGGCTATTGGCGCGTATCGAAGGAGCGACAAAGACGGGAAGCTATTCGTCGGCAGCGTCAAGACCAACATCGGCCATCTCGAGGGCGCGAGCGGGCTCGCGGGGCTGATCAAGGCAGTCCGCAGCCTGGAAGAGGGTGTGATTGCCCCAAACATCTGGTTCGAGAACGGGAACCCGGCCATCGACTTTGACGGCTGGCACATCCAGGTGCCGACGGAACCCACCGCCTGGCCCGCGTCTGGACTGCGCCGAGCGAGCATCAACGGCTTTGGATACGGAGGGACAAACGCCCATATCATCGTCGACGACGCCTACCACTATCTCGCGGAGAACGGGCTGCAGGGGCATCACCGAACCAGGCCGCCGCCCCTGTCCGGAGCGATTTTGTCCCAACTCGGCCCTGACCGAATTAGCGACAAGGCAGCCAAAGACCGCCCCATAATCTTTTATCTGTCGGCACATGAACGAGAAGCAGTGGAAAACGCGGCCAAGTCCTTATCCGAGTACCTGGTCCTGCCTAGTTTCATCGCCGAGGGCTATCCTCTGGAGAACTTGGCATAGACCCTGTCCGAACGTCGGTCGAGGCTGGAGTTCGGTACCGCCTTTGTGGCCTCGTCCGCCTCTGAATTGGCCGAGAGTCTGAAGTCGGCACCAGAAGCAGTGCGTCGTTCCCCCCGTGCGCCCAGAGTCGCCTTTGGCTTTACCGGCCAGGGGGCCCAGTGGCAGGCGATGGGGAGAGAGCTCCTACAGTACCCAGTCTTTCGCCAGACAATGGTGGCCTGTGAAAGAGCCATCCAGTCTTGTGGCGCTTCCTGGCTTTTGCTCGGTAGGCGGCAGCACTTCCGACGAGTCTTGTGTGTGCATGATGAGTAAACTGACCTTGGCCGTGACAGATGAGCTGCAAAGACAACCCTCTCGCATCAACCAGGCCGAAATCTCCCAGCCAGTCTGCACGGCGCTCCAAATCGCCCTCGTCGAGCTGTATGCTTCATGGAACATCCTTCCCACGCGGGTTGTTGGCCACTCTAGCGGGGAGATTGCCGCCGCTTATGCAACCGGAGCGCTGACGCTTGAGCCTGCCATGCGGGTAGCGTATTTCCGGGGGCTGCTGTCGTCAAAGCTCAAGACGCTGGGATATAACGGCAGCATGCTCGCTGTCGGCATGTCGGAGGCGGACGCGGCCAACGAGATGGAGGCCATGGGCGAGGCCTCGGGAAGAATCGTCGTCGCCTGCGTCAACAGCCCTCGGTCCGTCACGCTCTCGGGGGACAGGCCCGCCATCTCGCAAATGCAGACGGTTCTGACTGGGAAGAATGTCTTTGCGCGCAAGCTTCAAGTTGATACGGCGTACCACTCTCATCACATGCTTGCGCTCTCCGAAGAATACCGATTGCGCCTGTCGGCCCTTGATGTGGTGTCCTGGAAGGACCGGAAGCAGGTTACCATGTTCTCCTCGCTGAAAGGGCGACAGCTTACCGCAGAGGACGACCTGTCGGCAGATTACTGGGTCGAAAACATGGTCTCGTGCGTGCGTTTTTGGATGCCCTGACCGGGCTGTTCGCCGGGAACCCCGTCGACGGCGAAGAGCCGGCCGATTTCTTGGTTGAGCTCGGGCCGCACTCGGCCCTGGCCGGTCCGGTGAAACAGACACTCGCGAATTTTGGTGGCGAAGATAAGAAGTCGCCAATACGGTACATGTCGGCGCTCTTCCGGGGCAAGGACGCCGCCGTCTCAGCTTTGGATGTGGCAGGCTCGCTCTTTGCTCAGGGCTATCCGGTCAACCTTCGCGCGGTAAACTTCCCTTGCCCCCCGAAAACCTCGTTGCGCGTGGTAGCGGACCTGCCTACCTTTGCGTGGAACCGTACCCGGAGATACTGGGCCGAATCGCGGCTCAGCCTGGACTACCGCTTCCGCCATGCCGCCCGGACAGACATCCTCGGAGCGCCCTCCCACGACTGGAATCCCATCGAGCCGCGGTGGAGAAATTTCATCCGGCTGCCGGAGCAGCCATGGGTGCGCGGCCACGTGGTGCAAAAGGTCCCCGTCTATCCAGCAGCCGGCTTCTGCTGCATGGCGCTGCAAGCCGCCGCCCAGCTCCACGCACACGCGGCGCGAGAAGGCCCGCCGCCGCCCGTGGGAGAGTACAGAATCCGAGATCTTTCCGTTTCTCGGGCACTCGTCATTCCGCAGACCGAAGAAGGCGTTGAAGTGAGCTTGTCGCTGCGGCCAGCCCCCCTAAGTAGCGTCACCTCATCGGAAAGCTGGAAGGAGTTCCGAATCTTCAGCTACACCGAAGCCGACGGGTGGGCTGAACACTGCCGTGGATTGGTGTCAGTTGCTCTGAAAAAGGCGGCGTCACCTACCTTAGAAAATTGGGACACGTCGGGCAAGACGCGCGTGGAACCCAAGGCGCTTTACGCCGCCCTCGACGCGGCGGGGTTGTCCTACGGCCCAGAGTTCCAAGGCATCGTCGATATTTCGATCGGGCAAGGCCAAGCTGTGGGCACGGTGCAGGTGACGGACACTCCCAGTGTGATGCCCTCAGGTTTCGAGTTTGACCGCCTGATTCATCCTGCTACGATGGACGCCTTCCTGCAGACGAGCATCGCGGCGCTCACCGACGGCGACATGGAACGACTCACCCAGCCCTATGTCCCGACCCTGATAACAGAAATCGTCGTCTCGGGGGAGGTCTCGGCACCTGTTGGCCACACCTTTCGCGTTGTGGCGGAAGCCAAGGCCCGTGGGTTTCGCGAGGTGTGCGCCAACGTGTCGGCCTCGGCAGAGGGCAGAAAGGGGCTCGTGCAGCTCAGGGGCATCAAGTGTGTTGCCATTGCGCCCCCAACCGCACAGGATGCCCGCGAGCTCAAAAGGCATTGCGCAACAGTCGTATGGGAGCCCGACGTGGACCTCCTTGACCGCGAGAAACTGGATGGGCTCCTTCAAGCATGTGCTGCGCCAGGGACAGGGCGTCTGCGAGACTTGGAGCTGCTTGCGTACCACTTTTTTGACCGCGTCCTGAACGAGCTAAAGGAAACGGAGGTGGGCAGCATGAAACCCCATCACCAAAAGTTCTTCCGCTACATGCAGCGCCAACGGGAGCTTGTGCTTTCCCACCGGCACGAGCAGCAGACTGAGGACTGGGGGAGGCTCGGCGATGCGGACGTCATTTCAAAGATTGCGAACCTGATCGAACATTTCTCGGCGGATGCCGATTACGAAGGGCGCATGTTTGTCCGTATGGGCGAGGCGCTCATAGCGGTGCTGCGGCAAGATGAGGATCCCCTCGCGCTGATGATGAAGGACAATCTGCTGTACGACTACTACACCGTCGGCCTGGGGACGCCGTCAACCTACCCACAAGTTTCTCGGTACATCACGTTGCCCTCGCACAAGTACCCGGACCTCGACTACCTCGAAATCGGCGCGGGCACAGGCGGGTGCACGACTCCGGTTCTCCAGGCTTTGAGGGAACCTGGCCGGCTCGGACCCGCCCGAGCCAAGTCGTACACGTATACCGACATCTCGGCCGGCTTCTTCGAGCAGGCAGCCGACAAGTTTAGGGGCTGGTCCGACATTCTCGAGTTTAGGAAGCTGGACGTCGAGCGCGACCCAGATAGCCAAGGCTTCAGGGGCCAGCGGTTTGACGTGATCGTTGCAGCCAACGTTCTTCACGCCACGTACGACATGGACACCACGGTCCGGAACGTCCGTCAGCTGCTGCGGCCGGGGGGGAAGCTCATCCTCCTCGACATGACCCATTCCCTGCTCTCCGTCTCGCTGATTTTTGGCAATCTGCCCGGATGGTGGAACTGCCGCGAGCCCTGGCGCGAGTTCGGCCCCTTGCTCGATCAGGGGCAGTGGCGGGATGTCTTGAATCGACATGGCTTCTCGGATCTCGAAGCAAGCTCGCCCGATACCCTCGAGCCTCTTGAGGAGGGCACCAGAGTGATGATTGCGAGCGCCGTGGTTCCGGAGAGCAGTCCACCGGGCCCTCATCCGACTCTGCTCATTGTCAAGCCTGGCACAGCCGGCGAGCGAGAGCATGTGGTTGAGACGATTGCGTCGGAACTCCTGAACGCGGGAGTGGAAATAGACATGATTACCTTGGAGGAGCTTGCCGCTCAGGACACGAGCCTGGACGGGACAGCCATCATTAGCTTTGCCGAGCTGGACAAGCCCCTCTGGGCCAACATTTCCCCGCATCACTTTGCTGCTTTGAAACGGCTCATTCAGGAGTCTGCCGGCCTAATCTGGGTCACTCGCGGCGGAGCGGAAACACGCGCCCCCCGGCCGGAGCTGTCCCTCTTCCATGGGCTGGCAAGGTCGCTGCGTGCAGAACGGGAGGGCATTCCGTATATCACGGTCGACCTGGCTGCGCATGCCCAACAACTTCCTGCTGCCGAAGCAGCTGCCCTCATTCTCGAGGTGGCCAGACGGGGCTTCCGCTTTCGAAAGCCGAGCAACAACACGCTGGGGGTAGGGGCATGCTTTGACCGCGAGTTCTCCGAAATGGATGGCATCCTGCACATCAAGCGTGCCATCGAGGCCCCGTCTCTGAACCGCTTCGTTGCCGCCCGTGCCAACCCGTCCGCTGCCCGGGACCCAGAACCACATGACATCCGATTAGCAGGCTCCAGCCGCCCACTGAAGCTCATCCCGCGGTCCATCGGCACGCTGGACTCTCTGGTTTTCGACGACGACAAGGCGATCATCGAGGAGCCGCTCCCCCCCGACCATGTGGATATCGATGTCCGCGCGGTGGGCCTCAACTTTCGCGACATCCTCATCTGCCTCGGCGACGTGACCGACACCTACCTGGGCAACGAGTGCGCCGGGGTCGTGACCCGAATCGGGAGCGCCGTGAGACACCTCGCGGTCGGCGACCGCGTCGCAGCATGGTGCCTGGGCTCGTTTGCCACGACGGTGCGGAACCCAGCGCGGTGTGTCCAGCAGATCCCTGAGGGCATAGGATTTGCGGCAGCGGCGGCATTGCCGCTCGTAGCCGTCACGGCGTACTACGGTCTCGTACAAGTCGCACGGCTTGCCAAGGGGGAGACTGTGCTGATCCACGCCGCTGCCGGCGGGGTGGGACAGGCGGCCCTGCAGATCGCGCAGATGCTCGGGGCCAAAGTGTTTGCGACGGTCGGGTCGGAAGAAAAGAAGGCGCTGTTGATGCGCACGTACGGGATCCCCGAGAACCGCGTCTTCTCGAGCCGCGATCTGTCGTTTGCTGAAGCCGTCCGACAGGCGACGGGCCGCCGCGGGGTGGACGTTGTGCTGAACAGCCTGGCGGGCGAGGCGCTCCAGGCGACGTGGAACCTCGTCGCGCCCTTTGGGCGGTTTGTCGAGATTGGCAAAAAAGACATTGATCTCAACGCCCGGCTCGACATGGCGCCCTTCTCCCGGAACGTGACGTTCTCGTCGATCGACGTCACGGTCGTCTTTCGGCAGAATCCAAAGCTGGCCGGCCAACTCTTTTCAGAGGTTATGGAGCTCGCCCGGGCTGGACATGTGAAAGCGGCGACGCCGCTGCTCGTCCAGCCGTTCTCCAAGATCCAGGACTCCATGGCCTTGATGCAGGCTGGGAAGCACATGGGCAAGATTGTCCTCGAGCCCCGTGCCAACAACCAAGTTGCGGTACGTAAGTCGGACCCCCCCCATTCCGAACACCCCTGCATTCCGAACACCCCTGCATTCCGAACACCCCTGCATTCCGAACACCCGGAAATCCTTGGCACGCAACCACCCCCCCCATTTCAACCACCCATACTGCAACCAAATTATCCAACCACGATACAGTCCTCGGCTTCGTCGGAGCTTTTTGAGCTGCTCTCTTCAACTACCTGGTTTTCAACCCGGCCAACTGCAACCTGGGCCTTGTGGATCTGTTCAATGTTGACGAATCGTTGGTTGGGATCCGGAACCACCTTCTTCCTCTTGACCGTAGTTGAGCCACCTAACCGAGCTTTGAGGGCCTTAATTTCTTGTACCTATTGAGCCAATTAGTAGTCCTTTTCATTAAAGACCTTTTCTAGCTTCCTGAACAATAGCCGTCGTGTGGAAGGATGGGAGAACTGGGTGGCCAGGGTGTCAAGGTAACTCCGTCTCTCTGTCTTCTTCCGGGGGGTCGTCAATTCGGCTTCGTTAGCCACCAAAACAGGTCGACTAGATAGTCTGGATACTAGAGTCTGTAGTAGAGGCCGTTGTTCGCCAGGATTAGTACTGTTGTTGGAGTTCTCGAGTAAAAGACGGCTCATCAGGGGCTTAGCCATACTAACAGGCCACAACCCACTAGCCTTCTACCCAGCCTTGATATTACGAGCTATAATTGTATCCTAACGGGCCTTTAGGAGGCACTTCAATATAACCTGCTTGCCAACGACTGTCGATTCGGCCCAGGTATTGATATTGTTGAGGTACTTGCGGTAGGCGTGCTTTAGGGGAGAGAAAATCGAAAGATCCAATGGTTGGAGGACGTGGGAGGTATAGGCCGGTAAAAAGACCAAGTGGATGTTGTTCTTGAAGCAATTCCACATAAAGTCATCGGTCGTATAGCTATTATAGCCGTCTAATATCAACAACCGGGCGTAGGTTGGATCTTAGGGCTTAGTTAGGGGAATGAATACCTATTGAAGCCATTCCAACGCAATGGCTCGGTCGGTCCAGCCTTTCTCGGTTATAGTGAACAACTAGTTATCTAGTCTATCCTTTTCTACTGGAAACTACTACTATTGAACACTCTTACCCTTGAAAATAACGGTAGGGGGGAGCGCTACGTCTATAGCCGAGATGTATTCGATGAAGGACGTCCACGCCCTCGAACCAGGGTCCTTTCGCTATACTACCCGGGTTTTAAAGCTCCTAACAACCAGGCTATTAGTTCCCTGGCCTTCCATCAGACCGTATTCGTCTATATTATACTAGTTGGCTAGTAAGATAGCTTTAACAGCTGGGATCTAGAGGAGTGGGAACCAGGCCCGGATAACTAGGCTAGTAGCTCCATTGATACGGACTGAATCGATTTTCCGGGCCCGTTGGGTCTTCAAGATAGGGTTCCTGGCGAGAAACCGGTTGATCCAACGCTTCCCGAGCCGTATATCGGGGTTCCCCTAGGTCTCGAGGATCCGGTTACCGAACAGTCGGATTTGGCTGTGGTTTGGTGGGACTCCGAGGTCTATTTGAATCAAGACCTATTGGGTAAGACGATCTTCCTGTATTCGACTGAGGGACTGTTGCCATTCGGATGCATCCTGATGGGTTTTGGTACCGGTAAGTCGGTTGTAGACCGTAGAGAGTGGGATACCGAATTCCTTGGCCAGGCTCCGTATAGACCGACCACCCTGGTTATACCGGGTAATCAGGTCTTGGATGTCTTGCTCAACGTATGGCATCTTGAACGGGGTATCTTGCAATCAAAAAACGGGGTTGTTTGGCCAAAGATTGATTGAGTTGTTGCAAGTTGAAGTTGGTGGCCATGGAAAAGGCGGTGTAGATCCGGGTGTTCGGAATGCAGGGGTGTTCGGAATGGGGGGGGTCCGACTTAGTGGATGGAAAGGGGTAAGTGTAATAGGGCTGTTGGCCAGGGGATGCTCAGGGGTGCCCATCAGGGGTTGGGGTTGGCCGAGGGTCACCGAGGCCTCTGTAGGGCTCAGCCCATTACAATATCCCCCTCCTCACCCGGCGGTGCGTCGTTTTCTGTGATCCTCCTATAGGCAGCCTCGTACCGGTCTAGAGCCTCTGTCTCTAGGAAGGTACTTAGCGGCTCCTACGTAGGCCGCGTGTAGCTAGTCCACTTGACTAGTGTAACAGGCTGGGCCCTGTTGCCGGCCTCGGACACCCTCGGCCAAGACAC
>MU854587.1:0-35416 GCA_033296685.1 Parachaetomium inaequale | reverse complement strand
AGCAGCAGCAGCAGCAGCAGCAGCAGCAGCAGCGGGTCCTCCAAGGGCGCCAAACGGCTCAAGAAATCGGGAAATCACCCCATGTACGACAACTACCGCATGGTGCGCCCGCCGGCGGCCACGTGGGACAAGCGGACGCGGTACGAAGCCATCGGCCGGGCGCGCGGCGCCGGCTACGACGACATCTTTGTCGTCAGCGCGCTGCTGCACCACGTCAGCATCGTGCGGATGCGCGTGCCGGACCGGCTGCTCGCTGTGTTGGCTGGGGAGGAGGTTGAGGCGGAGGACGGTGACGGTAACGGGAGGAGTTGGGGCCGGCTCGAGGTGTGGAGGAGCCCGTGGTTTGATTTCTTCAAGATTGATGAGCGGGTCCAAGCCATGCAGCTCGTCTGGAGCATGATGGCGTGGATGATGCGGGAGCAGGTCAAGGATGGGGAGGGATGGGGCGAGGAGAAGGCGCAGAGTCAGGGGGATGTCAAGATGACGGGGGCGTAACCCGTTCAAGGGAAATCGGCCGAGGGAGTATCTCCCTCCATGCCTGGAGCGAAGTTTCTCGCGGGCTCGGGAGTTCGGGAACTCCCTGCCTCCAGCTGGCCAGCCGCTACGGTGTACACACGCGGCCTCAGCTTGCACAGCCGGCGGCGGGCGGAAGGAGATTTGCCATAAATAAAAAGGGGCCCATGAATAACATAACTATGGCGACGACAAGATGAAAAACGCGATTTGGACCTTGATATTGGCCCGAGCTTCTTTTGCCCTGCCTCTTCTGGGATCCGTGAATGGCTAGCGGTACGATTTCAGCCGCCCCACTTGGAAAATCCCAAGCCATCGGCCAATGGGGCGTGGCCGCTGATGTCCGGAGCTAACTGTCTTGGGACTTACACAGGCCGACATGGGTGCTCCACGGTCGTGGGACGGACGAGATCTGTTGTCGCGTGGACTGTCTGAAGCATAGTAACTGAGTGCGAGTTTGTCGAGTAAGTCAAGTGCGAGCTGCGGGATTCCAATTCCAATTCAAAGCTTGAAGTGTTTGTTTTCAAAATGGCCGGACCGTGTCTTGGCCGATAGTTACCTATCACGGGAGAGACAACTTGAACCAGACGGATGATGATGCCGAACCTCGGCTTGCGCGGATTGCCTCCCGGGGCTAAGTAGCGGGTCAATCCAGGCGGTGCTGGTAGGTAGTCCGGTCTTTCGGGTTGCGACGTTTCACGGCCGAGTCTTCGGTCGCTGTTTCGAGAGTCGGGGGCGGCCGGCCGGCGGCCTCGGGGGCGACGTCGCGAAGCAAGTGACCAAGTTGAAGTGGCCAAGGCCGGGGCTGTGAAGCTGCGATTGCAGCTGAGAGCGCCTGGAGTCCCTGAGCCGCCAGCTGAGAACTCCAGCTGGATAGCCGCTCGATGCATCATACGCAAAGTCGAGCGAGCGCAGAGCTTGACGACGCTAGTTAATCTCGAGACAAGGAAAGAGAGCTGAAAATGACGGGACGATCGGCCGCGGTCTGCTGCTGTTTCAGTTCGGGATCTGCAGGCCACACGGCTTGGCGCGCCCTCACCCCACCGCCCGATGGCCAATGGCAGACGGCTGCGCTGGCAACCCCACCTTGGCCCAGCGCCTGAACATCCAGCCCGCGATTTGCGATTTGCAACCCAAGACCGCCAAAAGCTGTCCCCAGCTTCAAATCATCGAGCTGAACACTCCCGTCGCGCCCAGAACAAGACCCCCACCACCGCAAACCCGCCCCCGAACATCCCATTTTCGCGGGCTGCGGGCCGCCAGCACCCTGGCAAGACTCCCCCTGCTGCAGGTGCGTACGTACCCTGACTGGACCCCCCGGCCCCCCAGAGAAGCGATCTCTCGGTTGTGAAGCCGGCACCCAAGCTAGCCCTTGTCGACCCTTGACCGCCCCGTCGGGCTCGCGTCCGCTTTTCTGCCCCATCTGCAAGCCGTCGTCCGCTGTTTTTCCCTCCTTGCATCATCACTGTGCAGTGCCATGCTCACCCGTGCGGCCCGCTAGACTTCCAGATCTGATCGAGCAACGCGCGTCTCGAATTCTCGATTCCCCGATTCCCGAGCCTCGACCTCCCCCCGCTTTACTCCGCGCCTGTCCCGCACCCGCGAAACTCCATCGCCCACGCGCCCTATAAACCACCCCGGCTCCGTCCGAGTTATTATTATCTGCCCTTTCCGTCCCCCTCCCCTCCCGCCGCTCGACGCCGCCGCTTGTCCGCCCCGCGAGGCCATCCTCGGCCGCTCGCCCGATCGACCGACCGTCCGTCCGTCCCTGTGCCGAGTCCGAGCCCGCCGCCGACTATCCGCCTGGATATGTCTGGATTCCCTGGTGCGGGCTACAGCGCCGGTGGATACGCCCCGCCGCCGCAGCAGCAGTACGCCGGCTACTATGGGTACGTCCGGCCAGCCCTGCGCAGGTCCAGGTCGAGGAACTGATATTTGTTGTTGTTGAAGGTCCCCGAGCTACGGCTACCAGCAACCCGCTCCGCCGCAGGGCCCCGGATATGGCTACCAACAGCCGGGCCCGGCCTATGGCTACCACCAGGTTCGTCCGACCATGTCCCCCCCGAGGTGAAACGCCACAGACTAAATCCCCTCACAGCCGCCGCCCCAGGGGTATCACCCCCCGCAGCCGCCGGCCCCTAATAACTACGGGAGACCGAGTGAGCATGCCCTTGCCCTGCACGAGGACCACGCACACTGACGACCGCAGACATGCCGACCGTAAACTCGAACTCGTACGTCCACGGGAACCACAGCGCCCCGCCGCCCCCGCCCACGACCGCCCAACACTATGGATACCAGCAGCAGTTTGCGTTTCAGTACTCGCAATGTACGGGGCGCCGGAAAGCGCTGCTGATCGGCATCAACTACTTCAACCAGCGCGGCCAGCTGAGGGGGTGTATCAACGACGTGCGGAACATGTCGGCCTACCTCGTCGAGAACTTTGGCTACAAGCGCGAGGACATGGTCATCCTCACCGACGACCAGCAGAACCCCATGAGCCAGCCGACGAAGCAGAACATCCTGAGGGCCATGCACTGGCTGGTCAAGGACGCCCGGCCAAATGACTCGCTCTTCTTCCACTACTCCGGTGAGCATTCCTGGGTTCAACTACAAGAGCAGGTTCCTAACGTAGTCCAGGGCACGGCGGGCAGACAAAAGACCTCGACGGCGACGAAGAGGACGGCTACGACGAGGTTATCTACCCGGTCGACTTCCGGCAGACCGGGCACATCACCGACGACGAGATGCACCGCATCATGGTGCGCCCCCTGCTGGCGGGCGTGCGCCTCACGGCCATCTTCGACTCGTGCCACTCCGGCACCGCGCTCGACCTGCCCTACATCTACTCCACCCAGGGCATCCTCAAGGAGCCCAACCTCGCCAAGGAGGCCGGCCAGGGCTTGCTGGGCGCCGTGTCGGCCTACAGCCGCGGCGATCTCGGCGGCGTGGCCAACAACATCATGGGCTTCTTCAAGAAGGCGAGCAACAGCGAGGACGCGTATGCCAGGTCCATGGCGGTCAAGACGTCGCCGGCGGATGTGGTCATGTTTTCGGGGAGCAAGGATGATCAGACTTCGTTCGTGCCCCTCCCCCCTCCTTCCACCTTTTATTACATTTTACTAACACTCCCCCCACAGAGCCGACGCGACCATTGCCTCCCAGGCCACGGGCGCCATGTCCTGGGCCTTCATCACGGCCCTCAAGAAGAACCCGCAGCAGAGCTACGTGCAGCTGCTCAACAGCATCCGCGACGAGCTGCAGACCCGCTACACCCAGAAGCCCCAGCTCTCGTGTAGCCATCCTCTCGGTAAGCTTCTTGTGTCCCTTCCTCCAACCATTCTGCACCCTGTTTTGAGAGTCTGTGGCTGACGTGGTTGGTGTCATGGATGGCTTTCATGGGCAAACAGATACCAATGTCCTGTTTGTGATGTGAAAATTGTACATACAGTATTATTTTGACCGACCCGTGACTGTTGCCGTAACCCGTTGCCGTTGCCTTTGGCCGCATTTCGCTCAGGGGAGTATCGTATCATCGACATTGGTCTGGCGGGGGGTTGGGTTGGGTTGGGTTGGGTTGGATTCATTCTAGGAAGGGATAGGGACTGAACTGGGCTGGGTAAGGCTGGCGGGGATATGAATGAGATGATTTTCTTCTTCTTCTTCTTCTGGGTTTCATATCTTGATCGTGGCCACGTCGCTCGCTTGTGTATGATGGACGGGCGGATGGGTAGGTTGGCGGGTACTGTCTTGAGGTTTTATATCAAGCATTGGGTTATTAATTGGGTTTCGGTTACTAGTTTGGGTACTGTGCTTGACGGGAGGGTCAAGGGATGTGTGGTATGATGCAGGCAAGCTGGTTGGGCCATGGTGAAAATGCATAGCTAGGTTTTATCTTGTACTTCGCTGCGGGTAGCAAGTGACCTCGTCTTGGTGCTTCGATGTCGTGGCTCTGAAGTTGCAGAGGCATTGTACCCCTTCATTAATTTTCTTTCGACAGTCACAGGATAACTCCAATTCGCTACTCCTTGATCCTCAACGCCCCCCTACTCGGGCAACCTCCCCCTGTCTTTGTCTGCCAAGCAACACCAACTAGCCCCTGAACAGCAAGAGTAACAGTAAACAAAACAAATGAATTCAACCTTGAATACCAAACGACTGTGCTTCTGACATGCAATTTACCCTACTCCATCATCTGCCGGCCCGGTTATGCCCAAGGTATCCATCCCTTAACCTAATCAATCTACTGTGTGCTACTGGCCCGACCAGACTCCAACAACACCCAAGAACAGAAAGTAGACAGACATGCAAGACAGCCAACAAACACATGCTTTGACCCCAACACCGCTCGTTGTTGCCCCGACAGCAGCAGCAGTAGTAACAAGACAAAACAGACTGATCAACACCGACTTTCTTTCTCTCTTAGTCAAGACAGACAGACAGACCCCAACAACCCAGGACCAAATCCAGCCGAACCGAACCCAAGCCGCTCACTCCAGACTTTTAAAGAAAAGCTCAACACAACCCCAACCCAGCCGACATCACCCACAACAACCTTCATCGCCGCCTAACCCAACAGACGACCCAACCCATCACCAACCCCGTTCAAACAAACCAGAAAAGAAAGAAACAGAGAGCTCAACACCCCCCAACACCAATCTCCCTCTCCACCCCCCTCCTCCGGTGACCCCCTCTCCCCCCACCAGGAGGAGATGAAGACGAAGAAGAAGGCGGAGAAGAAGTCTTCCGCGCAACCTCAGCCCGCCACTGATCCCGCATGGCCCGGATCCGCTCCTCGCGCTGCATCTCGTCGTAGCAATCCGCCAGCCGCTGCCGCATCTTGTCGTGCTTGGCCCACGCGCGGGCGCCGACCTGCATGCGCACGAGGCACCGAACCGCGTTGAGGGCGAGGCGCAGGTTGGCGTGCGGGGTTCGTCGGTGCCGGTTCTGCTGCTGTTTTACCACCACCACCGCCTGTTGTTGTTGATTGTGAGCGGGGTGCGGTTGGGACTGGATTTGTTTCTGTTGGTGGATGATGGGGTAGTGCTCGCGTCGCGCGGACGAAGAAGAGGAGGAGGAGCGGGCAGAGGGTGGTTTGATCTCGGCGCGGATGCGGTTGATGATGGCCAGGTCGGCTTTGTTGCTGTGAGGGTGGTGGTTAGCTTACTACTGGGCACGCCGATAAAGAAAAAGAAAACGTACCATGCGTCGCGGACCTGGACTTGCATCATCAGGTATTGTTTCGCATACGCCGCGTCGCTGCGCAGCTTGGCCTCGCGGTCCCAGCACGCCTTGAGCCACTCCATCTGCATCACCATGCCGCGGATCTCCTTTTCGTGCCGTTGCTCGGCCGCCTCGGCCGCCCGGATGATGGCGTCGGTGTCGACGCCGTCCTTGCCCGGCTTGGAGGCGCGCACCAGGGCACGCTCCTCGTTCGCCGCGGCGGCCGCTGACGCGGCTTCGGCAACAGCCTTGTCCTTTTCGGCCTTGAGCTTCTTGAAGTCCTTGTGTAGCTTCTCGGCGCTGGCCCGGTACGCGGCCCGCTCGCTGCGCGCTCGCTCGAGCTTCTTGCGGAGGGACGATTCCACGCCCATCAGCTCCTCGAGCGCCTCGCGGTGTTCGCGCAGCTCGCGATCAAGCTTGTCGGCGGCTAGCTGGGACTCGCGCAGCATCTTGTGCAAGTCACGACGCTCCTCGAGCGGCATCTCGCTAAGGCTGCTGTTCATACTATTGTTCCGCTGGTCGCGCACAGCAGTAGCCAGCTCGTCCCGCTCGCGCCTGTACTTCTCGAGCTTCTGCTTGTACTTTTTCAAGGTCTCCTCGTGTGTCGCGGCAGACTCCTCGGCGGCAGTCTGTGCATCTTCGAGGGCCTGCTCGAGTACGAACTTTTCGTCCTCGAACTCGTCGAGATGCTTCTGGAGCTCCCGTGCAGAGGCAGAGGCTTTGCGCTCAGCCTCGCGCAGCGACTTCTTCAGGTCATGCACCGACTGGTTGGCGGTGGAGAGCTGATGGCGGAGCTCGGAAACCTCGGCCTTTTGTGCGGAGCCTCCGTGGGATGACGGCGAGCTCACGAAACGGTCCATGGCCGCCTCGTGCGTCTTGCGCTCTAGGTCGGCGACCTGTCGTTTGAGAGACTTGATGGTTTCCTTCTGCGAGGCTTCATGCTTGAGCTGGTCGATCTCCTTCTTCCGAGCGGCAGAAAGCTCCCGATGTAGCAGCGAGAGCTCGCTGTTCCCTTCGCCCCCGTGGAGAGGGAACTGGGAGGCGGCCAGCTGTGTTTCGTAGTCCTCGACGCGGCGTTCGAGCTCGCGGATGGTCCGGCGGAGAGCCGCAAGCTCGGTGTTATCCGACGATTGCCGTACCTTTGCCTGAAGGTCGCGGATTTCGTCGCTCAGGCGGTCCTCCTCGGCGGCAGCCTTCTCGATCTCCTTCTCGAGAGACTCCTCAACCTCGCGCCGCCTCTCAGCCAGGGCCTTGTTCTCTTCCCTCAGGCGCCGCAGCTCAGCCTCTAGCTTGGTCTTGGCAACACGCAGGTCGATCCGCTCTTGGTCGTGCCTGAACGGGTCCTCACCCTGCTCATTGAGCCGACCGATCTTTGCCTCGAGCTCGTCGCGCTCAGCCTTGGTTTCTTCCAGGGAAGCCCTAACGGAGCGCAACTCAGTGTCAAGGCCTGAGGACCGGTCCTGAAAGGTGCGACGCTCCTCTGTAAGCTTGGTGACCTTCTCGGTAGCCTCGGCGAGCTGAAACTTGAGGCGAGCAACGTTCTCGTTCGTTTGCTTGGCGGATTCGCGCGAGGCGGTGGATGATGCCCGGGCCGAATCTGCCGTGGCTCTGAGCGAAGCGAGCTGCTGCTTCAGCTGGTCGCACTCTTGTTGGGCCCGGTTAAGCTTAAAACGGGCCTTCTCAGACTCTTCGTCGATAGTGGCCTGCAAGATCTCAACCTCGTCCTCGAGTGCCTCCACCTTCTCCCTTTGGGCCTCGCAGTCCAGCTGGGATTGCCGGAGCTCGTCACGCACCGTCAACAGCTCGTTGCGGAGATCCTCCAACATGTCTTGCCTAGAGCTGAGGTCCTGCTGGAGCTGGTCGATCTGGGTGCGCAGGATGGCCTCGTCCTTCTTGTGCCGCTCGGCCTCGCTCTGGAGGGCTTCTTGGAGCTTTGTTTCTTTGCCCGACAAGGCCCCCTCGGTATCCCGCAGCTTGTCGATTGTCCGCTGGAGACCGGCAGCGCGCTCTTCCGCACGGTCCCGTTCAGCCTCCAGGTTGTGACGCTCGGCCTCCCACTTTTCGCTGTCGTTATCGTAGAGGTTATCCCTCTCGCGGCACTCAGCTTGGAGGTCGGAAATTTCGTCATTCAGCCGCTCAATCTCACTGCGAAACTGGTTGCGGATGTCTTGCTCGATGCCCAGGGCGTGTTGGCGTTCCTGTTCCAGACTATCCTCGAGCTCGTTGACTGACTGCTTGAGCTTGGAGACCTCCCGCTGCAGAGAGATGGATTCGTTGGTCAGGGCATCGTGGCGGGTTTGGAGGAGTGCCTTCTCGTCGTTTCGCATGTTGAGGTCGGCCTGTGCCTGCTCCAGTTTGGATTCTAGCGTTAACCGGATGTGCTCGGCCGAGTCGCGCTCTAGCCTGGCCTCCTTGAGCTGGCGCCTAGTATCCTCCATCTCTTTCCGCCAAGACCCATGTTCCTCGTCCACCCTAGCCTCCAGAGACAGACGGATGCGTTCCGAAGAGTCGCGCTCCTCGCGGGCCTCTTTGAGCTTGGCCCTCATGCCGTCCATCTCCTTTTGCTGAGCCGAGCGCTCCTCCTCCAGGGATGCGCATTCTTGGCGGGCCCTGTCGGCTTCGGACTGCAGACGGGCAATCTTTTCCTCGACTTGGCGAGAGAGGCCCTTGGTGACGACCGACTTGTTGGCCATCTCCTCCTGCAGCTCCTCCAGGTCTGCCTCGGCACGGTCTTTCTGTGAGGTCGCATCCTGGAGCTTGTCCCTCATGTCGTCAACCTGTTGTTCGAAACGGCGCACGTTGGCCTCCAGGTCCTCGATTGTGTCCCTGGCCTCGCGGAGACGGTCACTGTCCTGGGCCTTCTCCTCGAGCTCCACCAAGCGTCGTTGCGTCTTTTTGAGCTGCTCCTCGGCACCGTCGACCTTCTCCCTGAGCTCGTCTATTTCGTCTTCGTGCTGGGTGATGACGTCGTCCTTTCGGCGGAGGTCCGCCTCCAAGTCGCCAATCTCGTCCTGAAGCTTCTCCACCTTGTCGTTGTCATTGTCCTGGCTCTCGAGCTGCCGGTGCAAATTGTCGATTTCGGCGTCCTTCTCCTCGAGCTGCTGCCGTAACCGCTCAAGCTCGGCTCGCTGGTTCTCGTCGGCGTACCTGCGCTTGGCCTTCTCCTGCATCTCGAGGATCTGGTGTCGGTAGTTTTCGAGGTCTTTTTCGGCCGAGGTAAGGTGCTTCTTGTACTTTTGGAGCTCGCGCTGCATGGTCACCTTGTCCACCTTCAACTCGGTGTTCTCCTTAAGGGCGGCCTCGCTGAACCCGGGGCCGGCTTTCCTCAGCGCCTCTTCCAGGAAGTGGATCTTGAGCTTCAGGCCGAAATTCTCCTTCTCGATCTTGTCGATGACGTTCTCTTGCTCGCGCAGTGAGAGCTGATTCCCGTCCTCCAGGGGCCCCTTGCCGTTCTCGCGCCTCCTCATGACCAGCGGGGTGGACGCGACACTACTGCTGTCCACTTCGGGGAGGGGCGTGCCGTCCATAAAGGACGACGTGTTGCGGGAGGCGCCGTACATGCTGGTCTCGCCTGCGGGCATGGGTGTCATGGACTCGTCGATCTTGGCGAGAAAGCCGGGGGTGGCGCGCCCGTTCTCCTTGCCGGCGCCATATCGCCGTACGCTGTTTCTAGTTGCGGATTTGAGCAGGGGGGTGAACTCGGGGCCGCCCAGGCCGGCGGGCAGGTTTCGGCGGTCGTTGAAGGGGGCGCGACTCCCGCGCGGGGTCTTGAGGCTCGGGCGGCCGCCGTTGCGGAGCTGCTGCAGGAGGTTCGCGTCTTTTGAGGGCGACTGGAAGGATAGCTCTTGGGAAATGTCGAAATCGGGCTGGCGACTAAGATATGTCGCGTCTCCCACGTTGGTGCGCGGCGTGTCGAGACCGTCGATGCCGGGCTGCACCATCGCGGCTCAGACTCGCAGGGCCGAAGAAAATAATAAGTGGCGGATGGGGGTCTCCCAGCAGCAATAACTCGTCGTGGGCGTGGTCTAGCAAAGCTACACTAGAAGTCGCTATGTTCGTGGGCAACGCTGGGCGAAGGTCGAGAGGTATCTGATGTGAATTTAGTGGGGAAGTCGCGTCTGGACGGAAAGAGGACGAGTTCTTAAACACCCCTGCAAGGCTTTGTTTACTTTGAGAAAGTTCGCCAATCAACAGCCGGCGCGGGTGACGTCGGAGGTCTTGGCATCCACATCTCCGCCCCGACCGTGCATCCGCCTGCATGCCATTGACCGTTGCGGTGGGGCGTCCAGATTGAGAATGGTTCAACTTACACATCCACCTTCAGTTCATGAGTCGAGTCGCTATTTCATGGCGCCAAAGGTACAGTTTCGCATTGAGGCCATATTTGAAGAGTGAAGAGAAAAGCGGCCTTCATACTTGAAATTGGGAATTCGAATCCCGCAGTCTACAGAGGCACCCCATCGGAATCGGCCCAGCTGTAACTCGATCTTTGCTCCGCTCACTCAACCTTCACTCTCATCGGCAAATCTCACGACCCCCTGAACAACAACAATCATAAATTCATCGCCACTCTGTTTTAGTTGTGCCATTACCATCTACATTACTCGATCCGTCCACTCCACGAAGCGAAATGGCCCATCTCCCGCCCAACGCAGCCATCTTCTCGCCCTCGGTCGCCCGCGCCGCCGCCTCCGCCGCCAAAGACTGGTCGTACGTCGACACCTGGCTACAACGCAAATTCCCCGGCCGTGGCCCACCCCCATTCGAGCGCAATGCCGACACACTGCGCGTCCTGCTAGCCCTCGCCTCAGCCAACGAAGCAGCAGACGAGGAGCGTGCCTTCATAGCCCGCCTCGAGGCCGAGACCCTCGACCAACTCCGCGCCCACGAGGAGGAGCAGTCAGAAACCCAAGAAAGCAACAACGAAGACACCACCACCCTCCACTCGGCCCGCGAAGCAATCCTCACCGCCCTCGAAACCTCCCTCCCGCGCGAAGGCCAAACAGCCCTGACGGCCCTCGCCGCCCTGGCCCTGCAGACCAACACCCCCCTCCCGACGCCCTCCACCCTCGGCACCGAACTCCTCACCCTCTCCACCACCACCGCCACCCTCGAGCAAACCACAGCCCGCATCCACACCCTCACAGCCCACCTCACCCGCGAAGCCGCCGCCACAGCCGACCTCGCAACCGAACTCCGCCCTCCCTCTCCCACCCACCACCACCACCACGACCCCTCCGAAGAAACCACCTCCGAACCTGGCCCCAAACCAGGAGGAGGAGGAGGCTACCACCCCCCGGCCAACCTCGCCCTCCAAAACCTAACCACCCAACGCCAAATCAAATCCCTCACCGCCCTCCTCCCGTCCCTGCGCGACAAGTCCGCCGCGCTAGCACGCTCCCTCACCAACGTCGCCTCATCACCAACCCTCGCCCAGATCCAGCACGAAGAAGAAGCCTACCTCTCCCTGCTCTCGGCCAAACAGGCGCTCGACGCACAGGTGCGCGCCTTCCAGGGCCTGCCGCACGACACGGAGCAGGCGAGGCAGGAACTAGAGAGTTTGAGGGGGGAGCTGAGGCGGATGACGTTGCGGCGGGATGAGGTGTTTGAGGGGTTGGTTGAGCGGGAGACGCCCAGGAAGGCGGGGGGGAATACGAGGCGGTAGTTTCGATGGGATGGAGGATGAAATGGATGGGAGGTTTGTGGTGGCAGTGGTGGTATGGTATACACGTTGTCCATGTTTGATCTATCTATCTTAGGTACTTGGTGGAGCAGTAGAAGACGAAGAACCATGCACCCCCGCGGCCGCCCGGATCCCCCTTCCCCTACTAACCATCCGATCCGCCCGTTCCGTCTCGCTGCCCGAAGGAGTATTGTTGTCGCACTCTACTAGGACGCCGCCGATACGCATCCGATGCTGGTCGTGGATCTCTAGAGTCAGAAAGAGACGCTGTCAGAGAGCCAGAGATGAAAATCAAGAGAAAACATCAGACGCTCGCAATAACCAGGGAAACGAAAAAAAAACCACCAAAAATCGCTGTCAAATCAAACGGGGTTAAACTAGGCGCGCTTGCCTCGCCCAGACACAGCCCCTCCCAGCCGCCCAAACTGCCTCCCCAGCCCGGACCTCGGCTTCGGCGCCGGCTCGGGCTTCGCAGGCGGCGTTTCCTTGACGGCAGGCACCGGGCCCCTCGCTCCCCTCCCGGTTCCTCCGCCCCCGCCATCCGGCCCCTGCCCCTTCTCTGCTGACCCGTCCCCGAGCCGCGCGTCTCCGCCCGAAGGGCCATCAAAATCGTTCCCGCCGCCCATGCGCTGCAGCCTGCGGGCGCGCTCCTGCACGGTGCGGAACTTCTCGAGCAGTTCGCCCCAGCGGATGATGCCTTCTTCTCGGCCCTTAAGGCGGTTGGGGCGGTCAAACGTGGGGACGTTGGGGGTTGTGGCGTTTCTGTTTGCCGTGTTAGTTACTTGCGGTGCTCAAGGGACGTCAAGTGCAAGATGGATGGGAAACTAGAAGGGGAACGCACGGTCTAGGCGAGATATGCAGGTACCCAATCGAGCTGACGCTGTTGAGACGGTTCTTAAGGGCGGCAAACGCAGATGATTGCGGGAGGAGCATCAGGAGGCCGTACAGGCACTTGTACAGATGCGGATATCGCTCGGGCTCGAGGAGTTGGAGTCTCAGATCTGACCGAGATTAGCAATCGGACATGGTAAATGGGGTGAATGTCTGTACAAGTGAACACTGGCGACTCGAGGAGCTGCACAAGCTTGTCGATTTGAATCAGAATATTGACCGTCATTTCTAATTCGGCACTGGAAAGCGTCAGTAAATCAGGTCAGCCTGAAATTGACGTGGGAACAAACAATATCTGCAACAAGTTGTAAGCCTGCTCATATGCCTGCGCCAGCAGGCAAAGAGAGAATGTGGCGACAGCATTGTAACACCACGACCGGAACAGCGTGACGAAAAATGTTTGTCCATCCTATAGCAGTTAGCTCACAACCGTGCCATCATCAGACAGAGAGACTAACCCTGGTCTCGAGGTTTCGCAGCCGTTTCCTCAACTCGGCAAGCTCAGGTGCTGTGATCAGATTGTTGTTGAGATTCTGCACCATGATGCTGGCAAATTCGACATCTTCCTCCTTTTCGATGCAGTCGGCCAGGGTCCGGTAGATGCGCTCGGCACTGAGGCTCGTGCAGAGCTGGCGGATGATGAGGTTCCCGCGCGTCTCGAGGAGCTTCCTGTCGGTCGAAAAGAGCTGCAGGAGGCTGACCATGAAATTTGTAAAGTAGTCGTCCTCGCTGTTTCTCGATATTTGCGAAAGCAGTTGCAGGTCTTTGGTCACCACCGCCTCGGCAGGGTCTGACAAGGTCTTGAGCAACGCCGGGAAAGTCCCGTCATTGAACGCGAGCACCTTCCTCGGGGCCTTGCGGTGAAGCATAATCAGCCATGTCAAGGCGGCAACCCGAGTGGCCTCGTGGTCGTTGAGGAACAAGAGGGTGAGCGAATTCACGGCAGCGGCGTAATCAAGGTCCGGCTGAGGCTGGGCCGGAGCAAGACCCGGGGTTGGTGTCCGCGGCATCGCCCTTACTTGGGCCGGCGTGGGACTCCGCACTTCGAGATCTCTCGAGCCGGACAGTGAAGCCCGAGCGCTTGTGGTCCCGTCTTGCCGGTCGCCCACTGGTGGTGGAGGACCGGGTATCCGCGACGGTAGTGGCATAGCCAGCTCTGCTTCGTCGGATAGTGACACAACATAGTCCAGCAGGGACGTGTTTACCCTCCCGGCAGCCTGGCGGATCGACTCCACGCCGCTAGCCATGGCAGGTAGAAGATGGGCCAGTATCTTTGGGGTGAAGGGTAGCACTTCCTCGGGACATATTTCGAGGAACTCGACGATCCAACGCAGCGACTCCAACAAGCCATCCTCTTCTACCGTATTAATCAGCTGGATCGCCCAGGGACTCGGGGCGCACATGGCTTACCTAATGGTGAATCGAGCGTAGCAGTCAATATCTCCAGGACGGCCTTGTAGTTGATATGGACGTCCTGGCCAGGGACCCAGTCATCTTCACTGTCGAGATCGTCGTCGTCGGCGGCAGTCTCGGAGTCCAACTCGTCGCCCTCCTCAAGCTGCGGGCGCACGCTCCCGCTCTCAACCGAGTCGACTCGTTTGCGCTTCCCCTCCTTGGACTTCTTGCTCTCGGCAATGCCCTTCTTGATGCGGGCGATGCGCTTGATCTCGTTGAGGAACTTGTCCAGGCAGCCCTGGGTGGCGACATGAACATCGCGGTTCGAGTCGCTCAGAAAGCGCAAGAGACCGCCGAGGAAGTCGGGCAAATACGTGACGAGCTCCAAGTCGGGTATGGAGTCGAGCAGAATGATCCAGCCGACCAAGAAGGTCCTCGTGAAGGGGTTGAGTGCGTAGATGCGGTCTCTCAGCAGCGGGATGAAGCGTTTCAGGGAGAAGGCCGTGGGAAGTTCGATCGAGTCGTCCGGTGTGTCCTTGTCGTCCTCTTGATACGGAGGCGGCTGCTCCAGGACCGAGACATAGGTGGCGGCGGATTCCGAGACGATGTCTTTGATTAGACGGTCCAGTAACTCGGCCCCATTCTTGACAGATAACTCCGAGTCGGCGCCCAGCTGGGTCCCGGGGATGGCTGGTGAGACTTGGAGACAAAAAGCTTTTGCGGGAAGTGGCTCACCTTGCAGAGGGCGTCAAAAATGTGGTTAAAGTAGATCAAAATCTCGCCCTTTGCGACCTTGGCAATGTTGTACATGGCCTCGCAGGCATAGTATCGAACGCGAGCATCTTGGTCTGTGAAGCAGGCGAGCACTGGCGGTACAATGACTTCAAGATATCTAGCAAGCTCCTAAGACACGGCCGGGTGTAAGCGGGTGGGGCTCGTCCGGGGAAGGGGAAGCTGCATCAAAGACAGACAGACGTACCGAGCCAAGGGCAATGGCCGCAGCGGCCAGTCCTATTAGGCCTCCGTTCCGTGCATGAGGCTGGTGGACGGCGTAGGCGAAGTCGTTGCAGAGCTGGTCGAGGACGGCCTCGACCCTGGGGTAGTCCTTCTGGGCGACGAGCTCGCGGATGAGCCGCTCTAGCCTGATGCATGGGCGTCGGGTTAGAATGTGACGAGGGGGGTAATATCGGAGCTACCATCTGGGTACCTGGTAGGTAGATACCAGGTAGGTAGAGAGGTAGATGGAGGGGACCCACTCAAGCGCGCCAACCTTGCGCTTATCGTAGAGCTTGTCGTTCAGGGCACGTTGGACAGCCGGATCCATGACTCTGATCTTCTAGATGGAGTCCCGGGGCTTTCCGGACATGCTGCTGGGCCGAGGACAGGGGAAGGGTAAAATCTTCCCAACGAGTCGATGGATCGATGATGCAGTGCGTGACTGTGTCTGTCGTGTGTCGTGGTGGCGGATGGGAGCACAGGAGGGGCAGCGGGTGTGGGTGCTAGGTAGGTAGTTGCTAGTGGTGTGTTGTAGATGGATGGTCTCAACTGCAGCCAAGCGGGACGTCGGACGATGAAAGCGCGGCTCGGGAGTCGGGATGGTGAGTGAGTGACGAGGCGGCGATGCGGGTCATGGAAGCTCTGGGCAGCGCTGAGCTTCCAGGTTCCAGGTAACTAACGTCAACGGCCATTGTGGGGCACCTGGGCTTGGTGGTGGGGCTGTTACTGCGGAAGGAAAGTGGGGCATTCTCCAGGCCTGAGCGACAGGGCTCTGGCGGCCCCGGGCCAGGTGCCGGCTGCTGGGTCGGCGGCCTCCACTTTTCACCACCCATCGTCAACTTTCATCGAGTTCCAACCCAACGAGTCCTGGACACGGGCACCTAGGTAGCCAGCCCCCGCATCGACGTCTGCCCACGTGTATTGCAACGGCCGACGGTGGTTGCGCTGGCATATGTCTCCTGTTGTGCAACCCGGACCGACGGCGGATACGAATTCGGAGACCGAGCCGAGCCGCGACAATGGTAGTTTCCATCCCGACGATGACAACGACGACAGAGAGCATAGCATCCCCGGGCCAGTCCAATGTATCAACCTCATCACCGCGCCAGGTTCCTTGGGGCATTCCGGCATCTGTAGATGGATATACATGTGAGCTTGTGGTGCCCCCGCCGATCTGGGCGGCCAGCACTGGCCGGCCTTGTACGTCGCCGACAGCCATCGGATCGGGAACACGCCGCGAAGACGCCATCCAAGACGCTAGATTGCCGCCTCGAGTCACACTGCAGCGATCTTAAAAGCAATACGTGTATGTACTGTCGTTAAGGTTCGGGCCCTGGATCTGGTTGTGACTCCTCATCGTCGGCTTGTCCCCTGCTACACCGCCTTACGTCCGGATATCAGGAATGCTTTTCCATAGTGCAGCGAGGGCAGCATCCCGGCGAACAGTAGGGGTCTGGCCCCAGGTCCGCAGATGGACTTCGCCGCCATCACTCACTCACGCCTTGGCTGGAGGCGCCCTCACAAGCTGCTGTCATTCCACGTGTTGACGATCCGGAGTAAACTTTACTCCACTTCCAGTTCCTTACACGACCGGTGTGTACATGTACTGTCTGCCGTGCAGGGCACACCGGCGCCTGCAAGCCCCCTGGACCGTGATCCCTGTCCTGCTGAGCTGCCAAAACCAGCGACTTTGACGGCTCGTTGCCAATCAGCGCCCGTTCAGTGCCCCGTCAGCTCACTATCTGGTGGCTATTGTGTCCAGGCTTGTTGACCCCTGGTCCGAGCCCACCGCTTTGCTCACCGGAAGAGATCACACGGCTGGGGAGTAGCAGAGATGGGGGGCTGTGTGGATTCATCACAAAAGCATTGGTACGCGAAACTCGAGCCGCTTGCCCAACAGAGGTCAGAAAACCAAACCCCGATTCCCCCCGGACCCAAGAAACTGCAGTGACCTGATTTACGAAGTACCCCCTACCCTCAGTGACCCAGCGCAGCAAAAAGGATCAGGTATAAGAAAAATAGCAACCGCAAGAAAATGCATCCAACCAGCCCCATGACCAGCCCACTCAGGTGAGTGGTGCCTGTCGTCTCTCAACTTGCCCTGAAATCAGGCAGCCCAAGACCATGTCACCACCCACGCTCTCGCACACCGTGACGTCTCCCCCTTGCCACTTGTAGGCGTCTCACTCACAAAACATCCCATCACTTCTTGCCCCCGCCGCTCCCACCGCTCTTCTGGGCGCTCCTGCTCCCGCCACTGCTGCCGCTGCCGCTCTTGGAGGACGAGTCGCGCTGCTCCTGGCCCTCGTTGCGCCGCGCCGCGTCTGCCGCGCGCTTGGAGAAGCCGTCCTACAGGGAAACACGGTGTTAGTACAGAAGAAGTGTGGTATTGAGAGGGGAGAGAGAAGGAAGCTACTCACCCTATCTCCGCGAGCCCGGCGGATCCGCTCGGCGGCGGCGTCGTCCATCTTGCTTTTGCCCATATTGGTTGCGTACGGGGCTTTGCAGGGGGGTCTTGATGCAGAGGAAGGGGTGGTAGGTGTGTGCAGGCTGGTGTCAATAGATAACGGTAGGCGCTGTCGTCGGTATGTGCTCTTCTGGGTTTGTGAGAAGCTGTGTAGGTATGTGGGCAAAATGACGAGACACTCCCACCAGCACCTCGAGGACCAAGGGCAAATATATACCCCCCGCCCCGGTCCCCATCCCCCGGCTGCGCACGGGAAGCGTCCCCTTCCACAACCGCACGGCAAACGGCTACCGCGGGCATGCCCCGGCAATAGAACCCTCTCGAGAGCCCAACCAAACACGACGCCTCCTCTCCACGACAGGATGGGACGGGATGGTGAGATGACGCCCTCGGCCTTGCTGCCCACGGGATGATGCGGATGCGGGAGGCCGTTGCTTCTGCTGCGGCTGCTGCACGACACCGGCGGCCACGCGCGGCTGCCGGCATCCGTCCACAGACAGACAGACAGACAGACAGGCAGGCAGAGAGAGATATTCTTTAATAACCCCCAGCCCGCCTTCCATGGGGCGGGTGGGCGGACGGCTGTCCGTTGGTTCGTTCCTGAGTTCATGTATGTATGTAAGTGACAGTCACATTCGATTTGTACGCCGTCGTCCGAGGGGGGCAGGGACAGGGACAGGGACAGGGGTCTCGGCAGGAGTCCCCGATGCAAACCCTCGTTGGAAGGGAGAAGTGACTGCACCGAGCCCGTCATGGCATGCCAGCTCGCCAGGGTTCACGGTTTCCGAAGGTGAGTCTTGAACTATCAAGCTGCGGGTTGACACGTACATACATACACTGAGAGGTGTGATGAACTTGCCAGTCAGCCAGTCGGTTCACATGGCCAGCCGGCCCCGGGCCAGGAAGCAAGCAAGGCTGTCAACCAGCCATGCGTTTTGTCGATCAGCCGGTCCAAGGGGCACCCCGTCACGGACACCTACAAGTAAGTAGACTCGGGACGCCCTCGAGTTGTCCATCCCAACACCTCGCCCATGACGTATCTCCCGCCCTTGGCAATAGGGACTCCGGCATGCTGGCAAACAGCCATTGGGTGCATCTGTGGCTGGCCGATGGGGCGCAAACGCAGATCGGCGTCGTACATGCCGTGCCGTCAGGTAGACACAGCGTCAAATACTGTACAAAACACACGCGCGTACTTGAGTAATCCCGGACCTGCTGGGGAGAGAGGAGGAGGTACAGTATATACTCCAGTCCCTACATGTACCTAGGTAGGTAAGGTTCTTTCAGCTCGAACCCTTTGCTGCTGTGTATGAACAACCAAATATATCGTCCCCTTGTACTACCGCTCGAGTCACCCACCGCCTCACATCAACCCCCGCAAACAGCAGAAGACAGCAAGCCCAAAGCCGAGGCAACGGTTAGAGACGCCATGCGTTTGCAGATCATGGTTGGTGGACCCCCGGCTGCAACAACAACATGGGATGATGATGCAGGGTCCCGGCTCCTGCACGTTCCCGGGGCCCAGGCAGCGTCATATTCGTGCAACTTTACGTCTGTATATAGGTACACACGAGGTCCGGGCGCCTGACCCGTCGGCTCCGTGCATCCAAACGCCCCGTCCGTCCCTCGGGCGGATACAAACGTTTCTGACTCACTTTCCCGCGGGGAACGCAGGCGTTGGCGGACACGATGATGATGTCTCATACCTACCAACTTGGGTGAGTTGAACTACTGCGGGAGATCGCAAAAGGATCTGTTGATGCAGCGGGGTATAGGGCTCGAATCCTTCCCAAGGGTCAAGGTGCATGTGATGGGCGCTGCGTGTGTTGTTTCCAAGCCCAGCCATGATAGGGAGGTCGCTCAGCACAATTGAGGCGAGGGTGGTGTCGGGCTTGCAGGGTTTGTGGTTTGCTCGAACGTGCCTCTGACTCTGTTCCAACTTTGTTGGAGCTAGGAAGAGTGAAGTGGTTTCGGTTTGGCAGTACAGCAAGTGCGCAATCCTTGAAACGCTCCAAGATTCCAGACTCGTTCTCGAGTTTTTTCTAAGAAGAAACAGCGAGAACTCTTCTAGTTAGTTGAAAATTACTTTCTCTCTTTTCCTTTGTTTCTTTTCCTTTCTTTCTTTCTTTCTTTTCCTTTCTCTCTTCTCCTTTCTCTCTCCTCTTTCTTTCTTTCTCTCTTTAGCTCCTTTTCTATTTATTAGTTTATTTTCTATTATATTTATTTTTTTATCCCTCTTCTTTTACTTATATTATAGCCTTGATCTTTCTACTTCTAATTATTTATTGGCATGGTTTTCCTTTGTAATTAGTTGTAGAAGGTCCGGCAAGCCCTCGGGCATAGCGGTGTAGGAATAATAATAATAATTATTATTTATTGTAATCTTGTATTATATAGTGTCTACTCTATATCCCTAATATTATATTATAAAGTTTATAGACATTCGGCATTTCACTAGCCCATTGCTGCAAACCTTTTGCTAGGCCCTTGTAGTCACTAAGATGCCCTAGAACAACCAATCCAACAACCGGTTTATACCAACATGTAGAACCATATAGCTGAGACCCAGGATCTTCGCCTCCAGGCCCGGGACTGGGAGGCCTAGGTCCAAAACCGTTGCCAGGCTCAGGGCAGTGAGGCTCAGGCAGGCTCGGCAACTGACAAGCCTGACAGTCTTGGGCATCCACGTCCTGTCCTCCAGCCACGACACAACCTGCACCCCGCCTTCTAGACCCTGACCCTGTACATGAGTATACTCCTCAAACTTCAACCTCCTCCCCCCAACCAAATCCCTCTCCACCCTCCTCCACCTCACAACATGCCCCCGCCCCATCTCATCCGCCACACACCCAACAACAACCATCCCATGCCCCCTTAGACACCGCCGCCACCCCGCCGGGCCATTTTCAGCCGAGATAGACCCGTCCGCCACGAGGGCTGTGTAGTACCCGGAGCAGAGGTCATACCCCCTCTCTTTCCCCCTGTCGTCCAGACCAGACGGGGGGGGCAGGAGTAGCAGTGGAAGTGGGAGTCTGTTTAGGGGATGGGGAGGCGGCAGGCTGAGCAGGGCGGGGTGGTGGAGGAGGGGATCGGGTGGAAGGTGCCTATTGTCGTTGGGGTGTTATTGCGGGTTGGGAGACCGAAGGGGGGGAGGATGGAGAGGACGGAGAAAGAGGAGCAGGAGGGGTGTGGTAAGCCGGCGCAAGCAGGGGGTGGTCACGTTCATCAAGCCAGTCTCGGTTGACGGCGCCTCCCGGGCCTGCAACAAGTGCCAGGCCGTTTTCCCGACCCGGAATGCCCTCTACCAGCCAACGGCCCAGCCAAGTGGTCGTGTGGGCACGACAGCTTCGTCGTCGGCCGGCCCAGTCAATCCAACGGCTTCGACGGTCAAGTCAACAAGCCAGCCGCTCGCGCAGTCATCAACGGTTTCCAAGCCGCAGCCCGCTCCTCGAATTTCATGATGTCTGCTTCATTGGCTCGAGAAGCGATCTCCATTCTACGGCGTTGCGCTTCTTCTGGCGTTAAGCCATGCAGTTTCCGTATAGTATCGTAGTACAAGTGCTTGGCTTTCCGCTTAGCCATTGTATAGGTCGTCACCTGTCGACTCAAGGTCGTGCGTGGGAGAGCTTATTACGGGTGGGAGAAATTATGGGTTATGTAACGCGTTGAAGTTTCATTATCAATACCTAACTGTGAATGGAAACTGAAAACTATGAGATTGGGATTCTTTCAATCCTCAGTCGCTATTCAGTCCCCGTCCTCCAATTCATCTGAACTCCGGACCTTAAATCAAGCGTTTCCTGAAATCTTTGGGCTTGGGTTCTTTCTATCACCAGCCGCCACCCTCTTCCAATGCCTTCAGACCCGAGCATATGCACTGCCAAACTTCCCAAAAATCTTCGGGACTTCCCACGCCTCGCCGAACCATCGCCAACTCCTCAAACCGAATCCCGTACTGAAAGCTGGCAGCATCTCAAAGACCGGGGTTATGGTACTGGTGAGTAATTATGTTCCATTGCCTCTCTAATGTCTACGGCTTCGCTAACTACTTTCTTTTCCTTCTCATCGTAGGTTGTTGGTCCCTAGCAGCGATTCTCGATCCGCGGATAAGCCAACAGGCAACAGCCAGGCACTTTCTCTCATTTCGAGTATTCGGCGCGACGTGACCATCGACACAACAACCCCTTGAGTTCCAAACAAGATGCCGAAATCGATGAAAGAGCAGATGGCAGCGAAATTCGCTAGCTTCCGCGCATTTATACGGGAAGCCTATAAGCGTATTAAGGACGAGGATCTAGCGGATTGGGACAACCTCTTGAAGGTAGGTAGCTGTAAGCAAGCTTGTCGTGGGCCTGTATGCCCTTGGCGCCCTTACCGGACTGGACATGGAGATGAAGGGGCCGATCTAGCCAAAATGCACTCACTACTGGCCACCGGCGAGAATAAAACAACAGAACAATGTGGCTGGCAGCCTAGCGCATGCTGCTGACGTTACTAGCGGCCGTTGAAGCGCTAAAGGAGAACTCGCTCCAAGAAAATGGAAGAAAACCGACCAGATGAACGCTGCTTGCTACGGTACAAACAGAGGTACTGCTTCTCGGACCACAGCGGGGTCAGCGATGACAGCGCTGTGGTAGGCACTCAGTGAACTCTTAGTATGAGGTCATAAAGTGGTGATACTCGATGTCCTTCCTCAGTGCCAGAGGCAGGAGACGAAGGCGCGATCTACATACTTCATGACCCTGCACGACAAGGGGCTGACAGGCCGGCAGTCGTCGCTGACAGCCAGCTCGGCAGTCCTGTCATGCAACACAGCTTCACTGTGATCATCGACACAATGCCATGGGATGTCCTCGAGTACCTCGGTTCTAAAGAGTTTGTTGACCACATGGTAAGGATTTGTCCTCTTATCTACCATTTCTATATACAAATCGATGCTTACCGTTAACACTAGGACCTGATCTACGACGCTCAGAGCATACAAAGAAGATACACGGGACTCTTGCCACATCTTTGAAGCCTTGGCAAGCAGTTGGGCATGAGAAGCTTTTCTGCCTCTCTCTGTCTCCATTCCGGGGCGGCTTTCCCTCAGATCCGGTTGGGCTGGGCAAGTCCCTCACAGCCCTGATTGCTGCCCTTCGAGTCCGAGAGGCCGCAGAAAGCAGCGGTTTCATTCTGATCGTCTGCCGCAAGTCATGCGTTACCCAGTGGTACGACGAAATCCGGAAACACTTCAAGGAGGTACTGTCGCGTCTACAGCGCCTCATTCTCATGAACCATTTCTGACGGATATAATAGGAGCACCGCCCGAGAGCGTGTTGGCTGAAAGTTGCCAACTGGGATCCCATAAAGCTCGGAGAAGACTAGGATATAGTGATCTGTACAGGAGTTCATCCAGCAGCGGTACTCCAACTACATTGAATTCGAGCGTAATTTCTTATAGTCTTTATAGTTCAACCCTTATTTATTTATTTATTTATTAGTACAAGACTTTTAGTATTCATCTCTTTAAAGGAAGAAAGAAGGAAAAGAAAGGGTAAAAGAAGTAATAGAAAAGAAAGGGTAAAAGAAGGAATAGAAAAGAAAAGAAAAAAGAAAGATAAAAGAAAAGAAAAAAAGAGAAGAAAAAGAAAGGAAAAGAAAGAGAATAAAAAAAGAAAATTAATCTCCTTTTCTCTTTTTTTTTAACTTTCTTTCTTAAAAAAAAATACAAAGAAGGTTACCTTCTTGTTCTGACGATTCGAACCTTGAGCTATAGCCGACCCCCCCTTCTGCTAAGGTCAGGCGCTGACGAACAAACAAGGGGGGAGGGGCTGTAGATCCACACTACAAGGAAACTCATACGAAGCTCCGACGGCGGCCATTCATGCCGGTTGCCCGTGAAAGCTCCCCACGATATTCGCAAAGCCATCTCAGTTGTCATCGTCGACGAGTCCCAGGACGCCAAAGAATCGGAATTTGATTCTAGGACACGCCATCCAGTCATTGAAGTACGACACGGCCTTCTTGCTCACCGGCACTCCCATCCACAACCGGTGGCACGACTTGTACGGGCAGATCAGCCTTCTGCCCGGCTGTCCGTTCCAAGACATGGACCATTTCCAGGCAGTATTTACCGCCAGTGCGGCATCCGACGAGGGGAAGGTCGCTGCCCCATCTACACCTCCTGCAGGTTTTCATGGCCGGCTTGATGATTGCACGCCCCAAGTCGGTGTTGAAGCTGCCCAGTGTGTCAGTCGAGGATGTGGAGGTGGACTTTTCCAACCACTTTCTGGAGCTTCTCATCAACTTCAGAGCTGTCTGTCAAAGGCGGAAAGATCAGCCTCAACCTCGCAAAGGCCAATCCTGCAGAGCGCGCAAAATTCTTGCGGCTCGCCTTTGGGTCGTTTTCCAAGGACCAACCATTCTCGGCAAACCCTCTGATCTACCGCCATGGGGACTCCGGGGCGGACCAGGACGAGGCACAGATCAGGGCAGTGTTTGTTGCATTCCTTGAACAAAACAACCTCCCGTCCGACATACTTGCCTCCCAACTGAATGATCAGCAGAAGGGAGACTTCAAGGGGTTTTACCTAAAGGCACTGTCGCAGGAACGCCAGGGGCCGAAGGAACGCCAGCGGTCGAAGGAACGCCAGGGGTGGCAGGAACATCAGGGGAGGCAAGCTAATATTGGCGACGACAGAGAGGATGATACCGACTTGGAATGATATACTAGGGGCGACTAGCGACGATGAGCCTATGATGGGCTATGACATCGAAGAGCAGGACTTTGAAGCCCTATACGGGATTCGCTACGAGGAAGAGGATTTCACCTACGCCGAAGAAAATATCGACCGGACGTACGACCCAAAGAAGGGGGACGTTGCCGAGAAACCATCGTCTCCAGTGACTTAGAGCTCGAAGATGAAGACTCAAGAAAGCGACGCAACGCCGCAAAAACCTCGCAAGGGACGATCGGACAAGGGCTTCACCAAGGGGTACAGTCCCCCCCTTGTTTGTTTGTTAGCGCCTGGCCTTGGGAGAATAGGTCTCGCTCAAGTTTCTAATCGTCAGAACGATTACCGTTTCTTTTTTTAAAGAAAAGGAAGGAAAAGAGAGTAGGAGGGAGATTTATCTTTTTACTTTCCCTTTTCTTTTCTATTACTTTCCTTTTTCCTTCTTTTCTAACTTTAAAGTCAGGGATAAATGTCAAGATCCTACACTAGCAAACAAACAAACAAGGGCTAAACTATAGTTAGAAACATTAGCCCAGCAGCCCGACGACGCCATCTTCTTGCCAAGGGGATTCGCCGCGACTTTGCCGACGAAAAGATCATCATCGCCGCGCCGTCCTTGATGTTCCTCGACGTTCTGGGTGAGGCCTTACGGCGGATGCTTCGGAGCAGCGTTGTGATCGCCGAGTTCAACGGCACAGTGGACGTGATAGGCCGCGCCGAGATTCTTCGGCGGTTCAACGGCCCCTCGATAACACCAAACGTTCTTCTACTGAGCGCACAAGCTGGGGGGGTTGGCCTGAACATTGCCGGGGCCTCGCAAATCATCCTGACAGAGCCGTTCTGGTCGCCCGGCGACGAGAGCCAGCTTATCGGGCGCGCAGATCGTATGCAACAGACAAGGAAAGTCAAGGTATACAAGGTTTTTGCGCCATCATCCGACATTGACGCCATGATCAGGTCTTGGAGCGACGAGAAGACTGAGGTTCGGGACGAATGGTTGCTTCCGCTGGTGGTCAATGATGGCGTCTGGTGTGCGCCTTGCTACCCACATTGCCAACCAAGGACGAACTCATGTGTGGGGGGGGACGCACTGGAGGGTGACGATGCAGCAGGTAGCGAGGTTCATTGAGGATGGGCGGCAGGACCTGGAGACATGGTGGGCGCGCGCACAGGACAAAGGGCGCGTATCACCCAAAGCTGGCGAACACAAGGCTGTGTTTTACAGCTTGGTGTTTGTCTATTCTGATGTATTTAGCAAAACTTGCAGAGATAAAGCTTCCGGCTACGGATATGACATTTGCTGCTTCTCCGAGACGAGGGAGAGAGAGGAAAAAAAGAGGGAGAGAGAGGAAAAAAAGAGGGAGAGAGAGAAAAAAGAGGGAAAGAGAGAGATTTATCTTTTTTCTTTCTATTTTCTTTACTATTATTTTCCCTTTTCTTTTATTTTCTATCTTTTCTAACTTTAAAAACAAGGATAAATATCAAGAGTCCTGTGCTCACAAACAAACAAGGGTTGAACTGCACTGCGGTGAATGGCCGAGGGGGCCTGGAAGGGCCGTCAATGCGCTTAGCCAGTTACGGCTAGCGCTCCCGCACTTCATCGCGCGCGACCCGTTACCTACACTTAATCGCACGCGACTGCCCCTGACCTGGAACCACCAGACAGACCTCCAGCACAGCAGGACAACAAGCCGACTCGGATCCCGGAGGATATTCGTACTGCAGCCAAGATGCCGCGATTGCTGGGTGGGCTTTCCCCCATCCGCCACATCAGACAAAATACCTAACTAATGCGATGCAGCCAGCGCCCTGCAGCTGCGGCGCGACCCGCGCATCCTCAAGCTGCCGCCCTACGTCTCGCTGCTCTGCATCCTCGTCGGCGTCGCCTGGCTCTTTCTGCTCCCGCTCGACCAGTACTCGCGCCGGACCTACATCTCCGAAAATGCCCTCCTCCCCGGCCAGGTGCACACGTACTTCGGCGGCAGCGACCAGAACGTGTTCCGCGCGTACAAGCACGAGGTCAACGAGCTCGCGGGCAAGAGCAACACCGACGTCAACGACAAGCTCGAGCCCATCGTCAAGGGCCTCGGCCTCAAGACGGCCCGCCAGAATTTTACATACCACGCCGCGGGCCACACCTATTCGGGCGAGAACCTGTACGCCATCCTGCAGGCGCCGCGAGGAGACGCCACCGAGGCCATCGTGCTGGTTGCCGCGTGGGAGAACGTCAAGCACGAGATCAACAGAAACGGCATCCCGCTCGCCCTGACGCTGCTGCGCTACTTCAAGCGCTGGTCGCTGTGGTCCAAGGACATCATTCTGCTGATCACGCCAGACAGCATCGCCGGGCCCCAGGCGTGGGTCGATGCCTATCACGATGCCCACGACCCCTCGCGCGTTTCCAGCCTGCCGCTCAAGTCCGGCCTGCTGCAGGGCGCCATTGCCATCGACTACACCCAGGAGACGCGCTTCGAAAGCGTGCACATTGTGTACGACGGCGTCAACGGGCAGCTGCCGAACTTGGACCTGATCAACTCCATCGTCAACATCGCCGGCGGCCAGATGGGCATCGGCGTGGCGCTGCAGGAGATGTGGCACCACGACAACGGGTACCCGGACCGGCTGCGCACCATGCTGCGCGGCATGCTGAAGCAGGGCCTCGGCCTGGCCAGCGGCGCCCACAGCAGCTTCATCCCCTACCACGTCGACGCCGTGACGCTGCGTCCGTTTGGCGACGGCTGGCAGGACGAGATGGCCATGGGCCGCGTGGTCGAGGGCTCCTTCCGCAGCCTCAACAACCTGCTCGAGCACCTGCACCAGAGCTTCTTCTTCTACCTGCTCATGCAGCGCGAGCGCTTCGTCAGCATCGGCACCTACCTGCCGAGCGCCATGCTCGTGGCCGCCAACTTTACCATCATGGCCATCGCGCTGTGGGTCAAGACCGGCCAGCCGGCAGAGGGCGCGGCACCAAAGACCAAGACCGAAACAAACACCACCACCACCACCACCACCACCACAGCCGAGCGCGACCTGTTCCTCCCGCTCGGCGTGGTAGCCCTGATCCAATCCCTCTCCATCATCCCCCTCTACCTCTTCAACCACGCCCCAGAGAGCGTAAGTCCACCCTCCCCCTTTTTCACTCCCCACACTCAACTAACCCCCCTCCATCCAGACCCTAACCACCCTCTTCATAGCCTTCACAGCGCTCAACACCCTCCTCCCGCAAGTCCTCTCCCACCTCCTCACCACCCTCCCGACCACCCCAACCACACCACACCAATTCAACCTCATCAAATCCTTCTCCCTCCTTCTGCTGGGCATGTTCCTCTCGACCCTCGCCACCCTCAACTTCTCCCTCGCCCTCATCACAGGCCTGCTCGCGTCCCCCTTGTCTTTTCTCCAGCCCTGCCAGACCCGCGCGGGCAAAGTCGCCGCGACGGCGCTGCTCAACGCCGTCAGCCCGACGGCGGTGCTGCTCGCGGGCGCGGCGTACTGGGGCACCGACGTGACGAGTGTTTTGAAGGAGGCCGCGGTCGCGTGGCAGGTGTGCGGGACGTACTCGCCCGTGGTGGTGTGGTGTGTGTGGTGGCCGGCGTGGGTGGCCGGCGGGGTGGTTGTGCTTGGGGGGCGGCCCGGGACCCCTCGGGGGGTGGGAAACAAGGAGAAGATGGGGTAGATGAGAGGGTGGGGGGGTTGTTTACATAGTTTGTGTGGGAATAATTCGAGAGGTTTAGAGACGATGGTTGAGATAAAGCCTGGTTTTGGCGGATGATCACAGAACGGGTCGAGATACAGCCTGGTTTTGACGGATGATTACAGAACGGGTTGAGATATATATAGCCTGGTTTGGCGGACATGATTACAGGGGGATGATACCCAGCAGCGATGGCGGTAATTCCAGTTTTTGACTTGGCGTGTCTTGTCATTCAGACTCGAGTCTATTATCATACAGGCATCATGTGTACCGCGTGATATTCTTTCCCCTTCGTACCCCCCTTACGCCGCCCACACGTCCTGCCCCACATTCTCGATCCAGTTGCCCAGCTGGTTGACGCTCGAGTCCCACTCCTTTAGCCGGCCGCGCATGTTGTCGATCTGCTTCATGTCCAGCACCTTGGGCTGCACCCAGTTGATGTGGGCGACCTCGTCGACCTGGTCGATGGTGCCGCGCAGCAGGCCCAGGCTGAGGGCCTTCATGATGAGGTGCTCGATCTCGCCGGGCCGCACTTTGGTCTCGGCGGCGATGGTGGCGAAGGTCATGGCGCGGTCGTGCGGCGGGCGCCGGAACACGGCCTCGGTCAGCGCCGCCAGGTAGATCTTCTCGCGCAGCTGGCGGCTGTGCTGGGCGAGGAGCGCGTTCGACTTGACGCGGTCCGCGAGCACGTCGTAGGCGGCCAGGTCGCCGCGGTTGAAGGCGAAGAGGAGGTCGCGCAGCCACGTGTCGTCGTCGCGCTCGGCGAGTGCGTCGAGGATCGGGTGCAGCAGAAGCTCGCCAAAGTTGTAGATGCTGGTGCTGACCAGTGCGGCGACGGACAGGTCGTAGGCGCGGTTGCGCCGCTCGGCGGGCGAGAGCGACTTGATGTCGATGCAGGCGAGGTAGAGCAGCGCGTTGCGGTAGTACGAGCCAAAGTCGGCCTTGGCCTGGAAGTAGTCGGCGTTGGCGCCGTAAAAGGCGGCGTGCACGATGGTCTCGACGGCGTCGAAGCTGTCGAGCACGCGCTCGGCGCGGTCCAGGTTTTTCCTTGCGCCGTCGAGGTCGCTGAGGTCGAGCTTCACGCGGGCCACGGCGATGGTGGCGAACACCAGGGCGTCCTGCGACTCTTCGTTGTCCACCTTCTTGGCGACCGCCTCCATGAAGGAGAGGCGCTCCTGGTTGTCTGTCACAGTCAGAGAATGCCGCCTCACATGCCGCAGCAGAGGTGCCCACCTCTACATTGTGTGGCTGCCTTCAGGGCGAGGTCGACGAGCTTGAGCTGGTTGATCTTGTCGGCAAACTTGAGCACAAAGACCTTGTAGAACTGTAAGCGCTGCGGTGCGCTGCCCGGGTGGTTGAAGAACTCGATCAGCTGGTTGGTGAGCTGGTGCCACAGCTTGCGCTCCCAGAGCGTCTCGAACTCGAGCACGAGCGGCTGCAGCTCCTCGGGGGCGCTGTCCCGCTGCTCGGCCAGGAAGTCGGGGATGGTGTCGACGTTCATGTCGCCGGCGATCTGGAATTCGGGGGGTTTCGGGGAGAATGGGCTTTCTGGGATTTCGTGGTTGTACTTCCGGGCTTTTCGTTAGATGGGGTTAGGTTACAAGCGCCGGGGTATCTGGTGGTCGTGGGGCTGATGTTGGGGTTGGAGTTGGTGATGAAGGCAGGAGCTGTTGCACTGTTGCAGCCCGCCAGCTCCCACTTGACGCGGCAGGGCAGCCTGCTGCCAACGGTACGTACCTCCTCTGAGTGGCCTGTGCGTGAAGCCCGCCTTGTGAGATCCCTCTCCTCTCATTGGCCAATCCTCAGACTGCTAACGGCCACAGTGGGTCGGAGCTCTGCCGGCGGGCAGTTCCACCGATTGCTTGGTCGAGTGTGTGCACCAAGCTCGCAGCCTCCGTCGTCAACGTCAATTGACTGCGACGACTGCGACGCCGCCCATCTGGGATCCCACACCACCACCCGCCACAATGGCCTCCCTGCCGACCGCCGTGCGGGCGACGGCCCCCAAGATCGCGAGAAGCGCCCTGCAGCGCCGCGCCATCCATTCCGACGTGCACATCACGCGCACCGGCAAGCCTCTGATCCGCACCACCGGCGGCCGGTCCGTCGCCCCCTGCCCTGGGTGTCCGGAATCTCGCTGATGAAGCCCGCCTCCAGCTCCTCCCTCGGCGCCCACACCGCGACCGTCTTCGGCGCCACCGGCCAGCTCGGCCGCTACATCGTCAACCGGCTAGGTTCGACCGCCCGCCCCGAGGCAATTTCGACGCCCGACTGACCAGACACTGCAGCGCGGCAAGGATGCACCGTTATCGTGCCGTACCGTGAGGAGATGGCCAAGCGCCACCTCAAGGTTTCAGGCGATCTGGGCCGTGTTGTGTTCATTGTGAGGGACGCGGGACGACATGGGGGAGGAGCCAATTGCTGAACGGAAGCTAGGAATACGACCTGCGGAACACCCAATCGATCGAGGAGAGCGTCAGGCACTCGGACGTCGTCTACAACCTGGTCGGCCGGAACTATCCCACCAAGTGAGTGAGCGTGGGCGAGGGCGGGTGCGCCGAGGACAGGCAGGGGCTGACGGAGCTAGGAACTTCTCGCTCCCGGATGTGCACATCGAAGGCGCCGAGCGGATCGCCGAGGCTGTGGCCAAGTACGACGTGGACCGGTTCATCCACGTCTCGTCGTACAATGCCAACCCCCAGTCGACGTCCGAGTTCTTCGCGACCAAGGTACCGTAGCTACGCGCCCCTGATTGGGGAAGACGAGACTCTAACTCGACTTGCAGGGCCATGCCGAGAAGGTGGTGCGGAACATCTTCCCCGAGACCACCATCGTCAGGCCGGCCCCGATGTTCGGCTTCGAGGACAACCTGCTGTTGAAGCTCGCCAGCGTTGTGAACCTCTTTACGGCAAACAACATGCAGGAGCGGTACTGGCCGGTGCACGTATGTATACTCCAGTTGACACGCGAGATGAGCAGCTCTGACGTAGATTTCAGGTCATCGACGTCGGCGAGGCGCTGGAGAAGATGCTGTACGACGACAGCACGGCGGCCCAGACGTACGAGCTGTACGGCCCTAAGAACTACTCGACGGCCGAGATCGCCGAGCTGGTCGACCGGGAAATCTACAAGAAGCGCAGGCACATCAACCTGCCCAAGGCGCTGCTGAAGCCCGTCGCCGGGCTGCTCAACCGCTTCATCTGGTGGGACATCATGTCGGCCGACGAGATCGAGCGCGAGTTCCACGACCAGGTCATTGACGAGACGGCCAAGACGTTCAAGGACCTGGGCATGGAGCCCAGCGACATCAGCAAGTGGACCTATCACTATCTGGTGCGTATCCTCCCGATTCTGCCCGCTTGCATGTGACTGACCCCCCGATAGAAGGGCTTCCGGTCGTCGGCATTCTACGACCTGCCGCCTGCGACGGAGAGGGAGAGGCGGGAGGAGAAGAAATACATTCACGTGCTTGACGACCAGTAAAAGGGGCGGCTGGGCGGTGAGGTGGCAGACTGGACACGCAGGAGTGTATATACCGGTGTAACTAGACGTTATTTCCTTGAATCGACGGCCCAGGACAGTGGTTTGAAAGTGAAGCCGTGTCATGCCGGACCGAGTGCTTTTCAGGGTGCCATTAGTCAAGAATTTCCTCAACCGCAGCCCGATCTGCAACCCAAAGTCTTGTCGAACCCACCGCGTCAAAATTCTGTTTCTTGGTCCCCGCTCCTCTCGAAAAGTGACAACTTCACCACCAACCACTCACTCACCAGTCACCACCCGCTGAGCCAGCGCGAAATTCATACAAAATGACCAACCTTGAAAGTGACGACGACGGGCTGTAAGTTTTGTTTTTGACGCATCACATTTGAAGTCAACAGAATGTCTAATTAATATTTTTATCGCTGTAGCGCGCTCTCATCGGCGACCCTCGACGCCCTAAAGTCGTTTTACACCGAGCGGGATGCGCGCGCCCAAGAGTTTGCCAAGCTGGAGGCCCAGGCCGAGGCGCTGCGGGTGCAGAATCAGGCGAAGCCGCTGTCGATGGAGGCGTTTACTGAGGACTGGAATGAGAGTCAGTTTTGGGTAGGTTTACAGTTTTGCGCCGTGTCGGAGTTGGGTCGGATCGGATGGATGGGGCGAGGGGGTGGGGGGAGGTTGCTTGCGGGAGTGCGGCGGCCCCTTTTTTCCCCCCAATGTCCCGCCTACCCACCCGCTCCTCCTCTGATGCGACTGCTAAACGAGAAGGAGGGCTAGATGGTGCTGATGATGGATCGACGTAGTACGCTGATGAGACGGCCGGGCTGTATGCGAGGCTGCTGCTGGAGGGGGCCACGGCGGACATGACGGTTGCCGTGGTCTCGACGCCGAGCGTGTTTGTGGCGTTGAGGAATATCTTGGTGAGTTCTCTATATCCTGTGTCCTATCACGGAGAGGGCAGGATAGATAACTGACAGATAAGTACAGAGCGCCGCCCCGCCAGACCAGCCCAAGCCCAAGCTGGTGCTCCTTGAGCACGACAAGCGCTTCGCCGTCTTTCCGGAATTTGTGTATTACGACTTCGCCGAGCCGCTGAAGCTGCCGAGTCTGTTCGCCCCCTCTCATCATGTCATGCCGGTTCGTTTGACTGAGTGACTGACACCTGGTGAAGGCCACCTCAAGGGAACCTGCGACCGCATCATCTGCGATCCGCCGTTCCTGAGCGAAGACTGCCAGACCAAAAGTATGCCACCCTCCCCGCTTGGGGTTCTTCCACTCCACCCTTCCTCCAACCAACTCAACTAACCCCTATTTCTTTCCGCCCAGTGGCCCTCACAGTAAGGTGGCTGTCCCGCCCCCCATCCTCACCTATTTCCACGACCGGCGGCCAAGAGGAGCAACATACACGACTGATCGTCTGCACGGGCGAGCGTGTGTCCGACGTCGTGACGCGCGTGTACCGCGCCTTTGGGCTGCGCGTGACCGACTACGAGCCCGTGCACGCGCGGGGCCTGAGCAACGAGTTCTACTGCTACGCCAACTTTGAGTCGGGGGGCACTTGGGGGTGGCGGGGGGAAGAATGAATGGAATTTTTGAGGGGGTGAGCAACTCAGGAGAACGAGAATACTCATTATGACCACTGTAGCCCATTATAAACTTTACTCGTGAACCCAAACCGCCGCACCGTCTAATCACATCTATACGTAACTCATAACGTTCCATGCAAAAAGGCCCCTTACTCGGGCGTAGGTCCCAGCCTCTGGCTGCTCCCTGTCAAGCCCGGAGAAATCACGGGCGCGGTCGATAAATTTGCCATGGGGATCACCCCAAACCGGCCGTACGTCTTCTGGTCCACACTCACGTAGTACGGGAGCCACACCCGCAGCTTGAGCTTCCCTTCGATCCACCGCAGCGCCCAGTCCGGCGGCGCAAGGAATTTGAGATAGCCCAGACCGACTATGACACAACGGCTGTCAGTGTCTGTTGTCTCTGGAGAAGAAAGAGGGGGGATAGGGGGCATACAGGTATACCCGACACCCAGCCCACACACGTGCCCAAGGACACTAGAACTGGGCATCAGCACCGCGGCAACCAGCAGCATCGCAATGGGCACCGTCCAGGTGGGGATTGTGGGCTGTTCGCGGATGACCAGATACGGGCTGATTTTGTGCCGGCGGATAGCTTCGCTCCCGATCAGGAGGAAGCCCCAAATGCTGTACACATCCATCAGCATCTCAACTCTATCATCCCAAACACAGCCAACTCCGATGAAGTTGCTCACCTCGCCCCCATGATCGGGGTGTTCATGCCCAACAACCTCTCAATCCCGACATAGATCAGTGCCGGCAGCGTCGACAGTGCTGGATCGCCCCGTCAGCATCTCATTACTTCTCCAACTCCCAAATCCAGGACAACTCACCGCCAAAAAACAGCGCCAACGACGTGATCGTGCCGTGCTCGGCCTCAAACCCCTCCAGCATCGGCGTCACGCTCAGCAGGTTGATGAGCAGGTGCAGTACATTCTTGTGTATGAGCGGGAAGGTATTCGTCCGATACACTGCCCAGCACCAGCAGAGTCAGCCTCGGTCTGTCCCATCCCAACCACACCAGCAGACAAACAAACAAAACCTACTTGTCGACAACCCGATCAGCTCCGGCTCGAGCCATCCCCACGCCTTGATGTCCCACCACGGCAGAAGGCCGACCGCCTCGCACGCCAGCATGAGCACCACCACCAGCCGCGTGAAGAGCGGCAGCCGGTCGATGTAGGCGACGACGCGCTGGAGGCTGAGCTTCAGCATGTGCGTCGGGTTGTTCGGCATCTTGGGCAGTTCCTCCGTCTGTTCCGTCCCAGTTCCTGGCGCGTCCCTTTCCAACAATGCTCCCCCTCCGGGCTAGTTCTTCAGCGTTCGAATATATATAAACACGCGTGCTGTGCAGCAATCGGGACGCGATCTGTCGGCCTGAATGGCGGTTCGCTCGGCAGAAATGGTAAGCAATAGGCTCGACGCGTGTGCTATCTATCGCATGGTTTCTCGATTCGTGTCGGTCGTCAAACTCGTGTAAGAAGAAAAACAAGTTGATTTCAAAGCGTAGAGGAGCTAAACAACCGAGTTGTGTCGAAGCATCTTCGACACGCGACAAAACCAAATGCGAGTCGCCGGCAGAAGAAGGGCCATTGGAAAAGCTCCGTCGACCACATCCACAACTGAACTCCATCCGTCGACCCCTGCAGGGTCCAGGGACCTGCCTTAATCGGGAGTCCGTGGAAACGCTTAATCGGGTATCCAGAAGTCCCGATTGATACATAGATAGATATCTTAAAGGATAGCAGTAACCCTAACCCTATCTTTACTTAGCTTCCAATATTCTAATAATATAGCGCTTATTTCAACTCCCCTCTTTAGTTTCTATTTTCCTTTCCTTCTTTTCCTTTCTCTCCTTTCCTTCTTTTCCTTCTTTTCCTTTCTCTCTTTTTCTTTTTTCTTTTTTCCTTTCTCTCTTTTCCTTTCTAACTCCTATATACTTGTATTCAGTTATACTAGGCTGCTCTGCCTTTAGTTCCTGTCATTGTCTATATCTCTGTCCCTATCCCTATCCTCCTTCTCCTCCTTGTACTCTTCCTGGGGGCTCTCCGATGCCTCCTCTATATCCGCATCTTCGTAGCCATAATCATCCTAGCGACTCTGCAGGTCGTCCAGTTCAGCGGGATCCCATTCGGCATCCGCGGCGTCTGAGACCTCGTCATCAGAAGACTCGTGGACACTTCTCCCTTTCCACTCCTTCTCACAGCGCGTGTTGTCCATCTCTACGGCATCCGGATCCTCTGGATCTTCGTACGTATCTTTGTCACCGTTGTGGATAGAGGCTGTCTCCTCTGACACATCGGACTCTGCATCCTCATCTGCGTGCAGTTAGAAGCATATCGGTCTGTAAAGTGTCGGTCTGCGAAGTGGAAGAGAGTGTCGTACTCTTGTTCTATAGCTACACCGGCTTCCAAGCTGCAGCCCTCCCCTTGGCTTCGATGAGATCTGCTTCGCGGGCACGAATGGCGATGTCCACTTAGCGGCGGTATGACTCTTCTGGTGTTAAGCCATGCTTCTTCAACAAGGCCTCGTAGTGAGAGTTTTTCGCTTTACGCTTCGCCATTATGTGTTTCGCCGCTGGTCGAGATGAGGTTCCGAGTGGGATAGGTTTGCCACTGGCAGAGGGAGAAATGGCGGGTTGGAAGTATCGCACGTTGATAAAAGTTGCAGGGTGATCAAAAAAGAATGAACACAGAAATTTCAAGCTTAGGTTAACGTATATTATAAGCGAGTGGTCAATATAAGCGAGTGGTCAATTCCCCACTACCCTACGAC